>PQWD01003084.1:37636-159889 GCA_019425675.1 Leucinodes orbonalis | reverse complement strand
ATCTGCTAATGTACGCATGTGAATCGGCGCGACCCTATTGATCACATTACACGAAAAGTTACGTAATGTCTTGCCTTAAAGACATGTATGGAAAACGATATTCTTAAATTACGTTAAATACATAGATAAAAATGAAAATGGAAAATCTTACGGAGATATCAAGGTCGTTTTCGTGCAAACTCATTAATTCAGCATTTTCTTCTGCCATCATATCGCGGGCTTCAAGCCAAAGGGGCGATTTAGAAAAACACATAGTTTATATTTGACCAATCGTTTCTAAATTTATTGATACTCAATCTTAATTTGTTGTAACATTAATATAGAAACCGATTTAAATACCCAGGATTTTTTTTGATAGGTAATGTAGGAATACTGAGGACAAAGATAAAACTTCTACTGAAAGTAGTAATTATCTTATATGTCCTTTTGGTTTGGGCCCGCGATATGCATGAAATGACGGCGTAGCGGTTACAGCGTTTCGTTAATGATCGTACAAGTTAAGCAAACATTGTAATTGCTGGATTGGTGACCGAAAAATATTATCTCGATTTGGACAGTTCTTCGAAAGGCAGATTCATACTCATTGCTTGCGTGGATAGTTAGGCTCAATCTGTCTATAGTCATGCGGTAAAGAACTGCTTATGGTCACCAGTGGGATACTAAAGGCTGGTTGATTTATTTCTGTTCATCATCTTCAGCTCATTACACGTCCCCACCGAGGGATACGAGCCTAACCGTATATGGTGTATAGGCTTTAATTGTTCACACGGGTGTCAGTGCGAATTGGTCGACTTCACGCATAACCTTTAAATCTCTTCATAGGCGTGCGCAGGTTTCCTCACGATGTATTCCTTCCTTTAACCTATCGCAGTCCACGGCTGACATAGGTCTCCCCATTTTGCGCCAGATATCCCGGTCCTCCGCTTTTCTCATCCAGCCTCCACCAGCGACCTTTCGTAAGTCGTCGGTCCACCTATCCGTTGGTATTCCTTCACCACTTCATAATTATAAAATTTGAAAAGACCTACATGGCGGGATTTGGAGCTGCACCCTCCAGATCAGAAGGCAACAGTCCAAACCACAGATTTCCCAATACAGGAGATGGGGCAAGCCGCGTTTAAAGTGCGACAAATGTAAGCTCAACGAGCATACACTGGCTGCCAGTTTACGCTCTGTGAGACGAGTCAAGACGCACGAATATTAGAAGAAATTACCGATTTTTCCAAAATGCCATCTTGTGCAATTGTAACATGCCATCATCGCAATGAATCAGTAAATTTACCAAGAAATATAATAACTTTTTACAGGTAAGAACCGAAAAGAAATTGCGACACTGGGACTGCCTTTAAACTTGGCGGCTTGTCCAGTCTAATTGTATATTCGGATGTCTGTGGTTGAGCCGACATTGTTATTTCTGTTGTAAGTAAGTAAATGTTCAAGCTAGACACCTCGTGGACGAAAAAATGGACAAAGGTAAATTGTAAATGCAATTAACGTAGGCCTGGAGGTTTACCTCTATCTCTCATGTGTTTTCATTAAGTTGCACTAGTTATTTCCACAGAAGACCAATATCATTGCTTAACTTAAGCTATAATTATAATAAGCATTTATTTTCCGATAGCAAATTGTTCTTTTCATTAGTAGTATTAGTACGACGATCCATTTCGGTGTTGCGGTTGAGACGTCGGCTGCAACACCAAGGGTTCCGGGTTCGATCCCCGGGCAGTACACACATTCGTATGCATGAACATGTCTATTTGTAATGGTCTGGGTGCTTTTAATTTATGATATGTATGTATTTACAAATGTTAACCGTTGTTTAGTTCCCTTAACACAGGCTTCACGCTAATTTGGGGCTAGATGGCGCAGTGTGAATGTCAGAGGATATTTATGTATTTATTAGTATTAGTAGGCACATAATTATAATATTAATATTATTGTTAGTACAGTCATCAGCAACTAGATAGCTATGACAGAGCAGCTGTAGCTATGCCAAATAAGAAAACATGAATCTCATGGGTGGCAAGTCTACATAAAAATAAAATTCAAAACCGATTTTTGAATGAGACCATAACCAATTCAAAATTCACCATCGAGGATCCCACGCAAACACCTGATCACTCATTTAGTCCTTTTTTTGTTTCCATCACGGATCGATCACTTGGATTTTGAAATTTGTCTGCCATTGAGGAACGACTATATTCCTTTTGACTGTAATGCGAAAATGATTGACTTCTCATTGTCCGCATTTCAAATGCGATGCAGCGTGTATAATTCGATTTTATTGGGTAATTTTTGTTTCTGTTCAGTTTGTATGCAGTGGTGGGAAAAGGTATAAGTACGTATTTGTTATTTCTTGGCATTACTCTTGGTTTTGATAACATTAAACATGTTATATTTCTTAATGACAAATGGGCACCAAACGATTTAAATAAAAAAAAAGAATATTTCTTTACATACGAAAATGTGTTTAATTTTTGTTTATCATTTAATCACAATGTACGAAGTTCACTAATATCAAGTCATTTACATTCACACTCAACTTTGACGTTGTTAGTACTTGTTATATTTAATTTCTGTTTTAGTTTTTATAGTAAGTTATTGGAGTTATTTATAATGTAAAGGTTTTCAGGATAGAAAAAGTGTCTTGAAATATTGTCTTTAAGGACGAATTTGTACCAAATGTGGGATAAATGCTATTTTTTGCTCTCATTAAAAAATATTATAATATATTGCTCTTGAATTTGTATCATCTCTAGTAAAACTACCACCACCTTGAATGTTATTTGAGTTTTGAATATTCTTTTGTCGCATAATATTTACCCTATACGGGTAGGCTCGTACCCCTCGGTGGGGACGTTTAATGAGCTAATGATGATGATGCATAATATTTAGTATTTACTTATTCTTGTAATGGCTTGATAATACAACAGCAATATTAACTTATTCTTGTAATGGCTTTATAAATTTTATAATACACCAACAATGGTAAACTGTCATTATTTTCAATTGGCAGACGCAAAATTCAAAATTACTGACTTAAACGCTTATCACATGTAACGGAAATCTCGCCAAAAGCAGTCCCCTTTGTCTCGAAAGGCACAACAGTTGGCACGACGGGCGCCCGCGCACAATACGCCAATCACGGCACAATACCACCACTCTCAGCTGTCAAACATTACACAACATACCTCTGCGTTAAAAGTTTAGTAAATTAAAAGTTTAGGTTTTTGCCAATTACTTGGTGGTAGATTAGCTCAGAATTCAGATCTGGATATTAATAGTAATTTCACAACGTTCAAAAGAACGTTGATTAATATTCTTATATAATTTTGTAATTGTTGTACTCACTTGTAACCTATACTCTAGTTAGTATTTTTAAGTATGTTATTAACATTAAATTCTGTTTTACTTTAATTTGCTAAACTGCTTCCATGTAAGCTGTGCTTGTCGTGGCAGTTTGTAATTAAGGCTACACTACTTGTTTGTATCGCTTACGTATGTATATTGTCAATGTAATAGTGTAATGTATATCTTGTAAACTGTCCAAATAAATAAATAAATAGATTCGGTACTGAGTCGTCTAGGTAGGTAACACCGTAGTGCTAGATTTCGTCCCGTAGTATAGGAGTGCTTTGCACTTTTATGGTTCGGAATGAGGGCACTGTAGCTAGTCATACTATCGGCTATAATCTTCATTTGTTTTTCAAAAAAGTGACTTACATTATTTTAATATGATGATTCCATGCTGCAAACAAGTTCGTCGGTCGTGGTCGGTTCCCGCTACAATATTAGATAGAATCCGCATTGGGTTTCGTGATGGGTTAGGGGCCCAATCTTCTTATAGCTGTGCTGAATGGAAAGGCCTGTTGCATGTAGTGGGGCGGCATAGGCTGATGACGATGACAAATAACAAAATGTTATTTTTAAGAAGGGGTACTCACTATAATTCTCACTTGATTTTAAGTGACACTGACCATACAAGTAATATAACTACAAAATGTAGTATCTACTAATCACACTTTTAATAGTTATGTCCTAGTTTTAAAGATCCTATTAAATTTTACAGTTGCCATAAATAATTACGCCCACTTACAAATAAATTACCAATTCACAAGTCAACCAGTATTTGTGATTCGCACTAAATTAAAATTTCACCTCCCCATTCAGTTTTAAGTATTCCAAGAACACTGCAGTAGAGCATTAACTCTTGTCATAACAGCTAGTACTTCGAAAAGTACAAAAGCGAAATTATCTCCCGCCATTTTGAAGAAATGTCAATTTGACGTCAAAATGTCACTCCCGCTGATTTAGGGATGTTGGTCATTCAGTCGTGAGATGTATTGAATAGTGTAAACACAATTGTTTTGCGAAACGAAGGGATCTTCAATTGAGATTAGTCAAGTGTGTTTATTGTTAGATGGGCTTGTATTTATAATTCGGTATTCTCCATTATTCGCAATAAATACCAAACCTTATTTTCATAAAGTGCACTTTATTTTACATGTCGTTTCATTGATCACTTTTGTTTATTTGGAATATTGTATTTTTAAATACACTGAAACCAATAAATATTAGGTCAATTGATGTTAGTGAGCAATGACGTCACGTTTCAATAATTCATACAAATATATGGAAACGTTCCTTTTTGACAGTTCATAAAAAGTGTGTCAACGATTAGTGTGTCAAGTACCCAATACAACAAAAATAATGAATTAGCTTATAGGGATCGGAAGCGAGGGAAGCCAATTGTTCACTTTCATAATTAAAGTTGAAAATAAATATGATGAGCAGCAACTAAGTCTTCCTTACACAAAATTGCAAATACAGCAATTTGATAGGTAATCGGTGCTACAATATGTATACAATACTAAACTATTACATGTTGACCTCTATGATTTCGGGTTCAAACCACGAGGAGTAAGTAAAAAAGAAAGAAAATACATAAAATTACTTTTTCTACATAATATGACAAAAAAAATACGGTCAAATAATATATTCAGATAAAGTGCACTAACTCACGTAAAACAGATAGATGCATCATGTTTTGTGTTAGCCATGCGACAGGACCTTAATAACGTCATTGTAAAGTGAGTTCACAGTTTGGTTGCTAACTAGTGATATGGAGAGATCTTAACGAAGGGTTTTCATTGTCATATTTTCTCCTTATTAGTAAACAAATAATATAAATAAGTATAGATTATAATAAAGCAATATGACTTCAAAGTATATCATACATAGGTATTTAAAATGCACAATCATGAATTTGAACTTTCAAATCAAAAACACAATACCTCTGACACACAAAGCTAGACAAATCCCTTGTTTACATGTCCCCTAATCTTCACAACGTCAAATAGAATAGCTCAGTTGGAAAACATTTGAGTCGGACACAAAAAACTTTAAGCTGATAAAGTTACATGGATTAACACACCTTGCGGCCGAAGCGTAAACCCACTATGGATAATTTTGATCCTTTTGTACTCGTAATTGCTTTAACAATGATAATCCTATTGCACTTGACGGAGGTGCAGTTTTTGCGTTGTAACGGTCGACACTATATTGTTGAGAAGTCACATTATATAATACTTTTTTATTATAAAATAATATTTAAATAAGTATAGGAAAATTATGTTACAAACTATGTTCGAATAAAATAAAATTGAAAAATTATATACATATTTACAAATAGCCAAAAAATGTTAATATGAAAAAAATTTTTTTATTAATATCTTATACATAATTACATCACAATGGCTGGAGCCTCCTTTTAAGTCATTTAAGTGTAATACCTGTGTTAGGAGACCCCGCTCCTAACACAGATACAAAAAGATATATTATCCATAGGGCTTACTCCCTATAAAAAAATATCTGGTTGAGGTCGCCATCATGTGGAAAGGTGCCCAAGAAGCTGGTCACGTTGCCGCGCTGAATAGCTAGACTTATTCTCTGTCCGAGAATTACTGTAATTTGAAACGTATACAAACGTGTTAAGGGCCGATGGCGTATTTCAATGGTGGATGATCGGATGGCTGACCGGTTATTATCTATACCTTGAGTATTCTCTGTACTGAAATTTAGAAACCCCAATATACTATAATCACGAAACTTGTAAAAAACTTATAACATAATAATAAATAAATATGCACTGGCATTCACACAGCGCCATCTAGCCCCAAACTAAACATAAGCCTGTAACATGGATATAAAACTACGGATAGACATATTATATATCTACTTTTTTACCAGACCATACAAGCAGACATGTTAATGCACTCAAATGTTTGTACCTCCCTAGGATCGAACCCGGATCCCTTGGTGTAGTAGCCCACGTCACGACCAAATGGGTTGTCAAGTAAGAAAGATTGAAGAGAGAGTCTAAGTTACGAGAAGTTAAATTCGATAAAAACCAAATAGATTTACACAATCGTACGTACTCGCAGATGTTTTATGCATGTTCATCCATTTTCCTAGTATTCATGCTTGATTTGGAATCGGGTAATTGGGTGTAATACTGAAGGATTTATTATTTAACTTTTTTTGCAGCGATATCGGTTTGTGCAAGCGTGGGCGTGCCGGCGTTTAGCAACCGACTTATTGCACGCAATTATCTGCAAAACGCATAATTGTTTGCATCAAAATATTAGCTAAGATGGAGCTGTGCATTTGATGGGTGTGCTTTTGGATAATTTTCATCTTATATCATTAAATCTAGACACAAAAAAAATCGCATGTGTCTGTTAGTTTTTTGAAGCGATTTGCAATATTTATATAGAAGGTTTGCTGAGTAAAAAAAATATGCAAAATAAATGGCGTTAAAATTCATGCCCTGTATGGTAGTCCACATAATTTTCCCTATTGTCGGAATGATGACTGGATCCTGAAATCGTAAGAAATATTTCATATTATACAAATCTGGGTAAAAAATACGATGTGCTAACTCTCAGCTCGAAAAACTCATGTTTATGAATTTTATTAGTCTTCAAAGTTAGGTGGCAAGTCGTTTTAAAGTATATCATTGACTAAACTTTGAAATCAAAGGATAACACATTATAATAACGCAGCACTTAATGTAGCTTTAGTACAAAAATCTAAAACTATGCATACTAACTACGTACTAAAGCATGAATAATATGAAGCGTTTTACGAAAGTAATGGGTTTTAGAATTCCTCTGTGAGTTTTAGAACGGGCATTTTATCTATGCAAACTGGGTCATTATTTACTGCAATTCAAAACTAAACTAACTACAAAGTAAAAGACAGTACCTACTAATCAACGTTTTGTGACCGTTGTACGTTACCCACGGAACCCTACCCGGTATCGCAACGCCAATTACAATCCGGATTACAATTCAAAGCGAATGCGGAGTGATTTTTTCGCGGGCTCAGTAATTACTCTTAACGGTTAATTGTTACATTTGCATTACGCTGATAGTGAATATCGGTACTTTCTTTGCGCGTTAATTGGAATCGCTCTCCATTATCGTTGAAGTGTGGTGAACTGACGGAGTTGGTAAGGTCGTCAGAATTAAAATTAAGGTAGAAAAGAAGTAAAGAGGAATGTCTTTTGACAATCATAGCACAGATAAAAAATTGCCATAAAATTTAACACAAATACAACAATGATATTCTGTATATATAAAGGTAGATACGCCATCCGTGCCTCAAAAACGAAGAGAGTACAGTTTGTACTCTTTTGTATAGGTAAATGTACGCTCATTCGAAATACGTGTATGTGTGCTGTCACTGCATTCGGAACACTTTTTTCGATTCTTTTGTGAGCATATCACGAATCCATACTTTTTTACATCATTGAAATACAAACCAAATAATTAGATTTTTTTAACACAAAATTTGAATGCGTTTGACTTCTATCTCACCTGATGGAAAGTGAAGATGCAACCTAAGGTGTATCACACTAACTCAAATACCTGCTTACTCTTGCCTTGAAAACCCCTAAATTGTACGTATAGGGAAACACAGACGTTGGAAGGTCATTCCATTGCCTTGCAGATCGTACGATGAAGAGAGAACCGAACTTTGTGCGAATAGATGGTACATCAACAACAAAGTGGAACTCCTCCCTACGGCGAGTTGTCCGATAGTGAAATAGTGCTGGCGAAATTTAATTGTGCAATCCCAACATTCACTCTCCGCAATGCAACCTGTAAACACACGGACAGACGTACCAAACGGCGATGATCAAGACTTCGAATCCTCCCTGGCGACAGTCTCATCACCATAACTTCAATGATGAACACAGACGATCTTCATAAGTAATAAAGGCCTTGCCACATCGTGATGAGGAGATTGGATCCTCGGATCGTTTAACTCATCACTCGTCGTAACTCATCACTCGAGCCCAATGCGAACTGATGGTACTTAACGACTACCGTCTTAAGTGTCCTTCGAAGCAATTATCTTACTTTTCAGACAATCAGGTGATTTAACCTGCAACTGGGGAAAATGGCCTATAATAAATTTCCATTACTGAGCCAGTATAGGAGGGTAACAGTTATTGTTTCTGTATAAGTAGATTTTTGTATCTGGCAGAAGGGTTTTTTATGTTCAAAGTGTACAGGACGGTTAGGACGCTCACCTAATAGTAAAGGATACGCCTGACTATGACAGCGGCATTGAGACCAACAGCTCATCCCGAAACACAGAAGTGCAAAATATTTCTATTTCACGGGACGATATCTGGCACTGCGGTGGTACCAACCTAGACGACTCAGTACCGAGTCTACCAACTAGTAGGATGAAGATATTTTAACGTAAGGTTACGTCATAAGTAAGTAACTGTACTATGATTAATTTCAATCAGATATCGACCCGCATGATAGGAGTATTATGCGTTTCTGTGTTTTGGGAAGAGGACTCTGCAGCTAATTAAATAACTGGCTAAGAAAGTCAGCTTTTCAGCCATGGCGGGTGACGGGCGCAGGGCAGTATGAAATTTTTACTTACTTTTTTTTTATTTGTTTAAAAAAACAATGTAGAACAATATTTGCTTACAAAAAACATGAAAAAAGTGCTATTTCTACACCAGCATCATTTACCACAGATTAATAAATACATAGTGAATAAAGAGTGGCAACAACTACTTAAGACAGTGATTCTACACAAAAGATGAAATGATGACATAATACTGAGAAATCGTTACATAATAGTAGGAACATTTTATTAAAATCACATAAAACACATGAGTGCAGATACATAGATATTGGTTTACCTTCAATACAGGGCAGGCGTTACCATCAGGTGAGCGTGGGTACCTACTGTATGTTGTGCTTACTTTGTATAAAAAATATATAGATATTGAACAAAAATATTCATCGAATATTTGTGAAGTATCTACATCGGCTAAGAATTAACCACCAAGATTCCAGACACAATACAAAATCTATTGCTTTTGTTGGATAAATCGTTAGCGGTGGTTAAAGGTTTAAGCATACACAGGTACTGCAAACAAATAGTCTTTTGTATTCGATTGTCACCGCACCAAAAAGTCACTAATTACCAAGACGCCACTAAATATGTTATCAATCAATATATCTATTTCGCGAAAGTCCACCACTTTCCCGCAAAAGGTCGCTAGGCTAATAGAAAAACCGAAATGCCAACTAAATTACCACATATAGAGATTACAAAACGAATGCAACAATTTATTAACCCTTAGCATAACGACATGGCCACTAATGACCCCCGGCCAACAAAAACAAATAAAAGACCGTAGAAATTAAAACAGCCGACAAAAAACAGCCCGCTACACGAAGCCAGTTGACACAAGCCTCAGAAATGAGGCCGGGTCTCTCTTAACTAATTTCTTCCATTGCTACCGTATACAGAGAGTGTTAATTGCTGTGTGCGACAGAGATGGAAATACGAAAACAGTTCGAGTCAAACAGGGACGGACGATGACACGGTAACAAAATAAAAAGTTGCTCCTACCAGTCGGGGCACTTACAGTAGCGATATCTCGTTAAGGTAGTGCTTTTAACCCTTTAATGATTATTTATGTTTGTTTGTTATAACTGTTTGTTTTAGCGTGTTTATTGTTTCCAGTGTCTGTTATTTGTTTGTTTACGATATTCGCAATGCAGTTGTTGAAGTTTATGCTTTCTTTGTCTATCTTTATAGTTTTATGAGTGGACAAATAGGTAATGGAATACTAATGACGATTATGTAGGCATTATAATGAGTGTCTTCAATTACACAAACATAGATTCCAGTGTAGACATCGGATCCTTACTAATGAAGTAATTTAATTAGGTACTGCCAATATCGCATATTCTACAATAACAATTAATTAAGGCGATAAACTTCGTAGCTGATATCGTATTAGATACAATTATTGCTTTAATGATTTATTACGCGTCTTAGATATTGAAAATGCCGCATAATTATAGCTAGAGATAAAAAAATAAAATAAAAGTAATCAAATGTTCATAATATGAAATTCTAGACATTAATTACAAAAATATATAGGATATTATACAAATATATTTTATTGGGAAAGTATTTTATGAAACAAAAATTTAAATAATTGAATTTTATATCTTACTGTATGTGTAGGTAATAATACAGCTAAATATGTTTTCTGGAAATACTAACCCCATTACCTAAACCCCGAGCAGCGGTGGAAGGTTAAACGCGTCAAACACTTGACAAGCTGACGGCGATTGGCACCGTGCGCGGGCGCATCGGTATCCACGATATGGTTAATTAGTAATAAAACCATACCATTTTTGGGTCCGAAATACCATAAGATTGACAGTCGCAATCTGCGGGCGTTGGCTGGTTGGAAAATAATTGCGTTGTAACAACACGCCGATGATTAAATTATGCTTTTTTTGCCGGCCATGTGTAATTTCATACCAGTTAGCGAGTACAGGTTAGACAGGACCGTTCATAATTATGTAGTTGATACCGTTCAAATTGAAAAAGCTTTTGGTGGTATTGGTTTCTTTGCCAGAAGTGTGTGCGAAACGTAAGAATAATGTTGACGCTGTAGCTCGAAATGCTCGATCGTTTAGGGCTCGGTAGCCAAATGGCAAAAAACGGAACCCTTATAGATTCGTCAAGTCTCCGGAACCATAAGCACTACACTATTAAAACTATTTGAGTAGATGTATTCTGTGAACCGCTGTAAGGTTATAATATGAAACTTAAAAAATAATTATATGTTTTGGGGTTCCCCATTCATTGAACTGAAACTCAAAAATTTATTCATCGTACCCCAAGTTGAAAAAAATGAGTCCTCTAATTTCTAAACTATGGGGTTGATAAAAAAAAAATATGTACATGACCATGAAATCTAACAACGAATTTAGTTTGGATGATTTCTGGTGTGTAGTTTTTTTATACGTCATAAACGGTGAACTAATATTTTTTAGGTGCCTAAGTAAATAAAAAATATTACATGTTACTTGCTTCTGCGGACCCCTCCACGGGCGAGTCCGACTCGCGCTCGGCCATTTTTTTTTCTTTCTCTCAATCCCCCTAAAGTCTATGTCCTACCTGCTTGTCAAGCGTGGAGATTTTAGGGCAAAGGCCCTCACCATAGCGAAGTAGGCCCTGAACCAGCAGTGGTCTGTCACGTGCTGTCGAAATATGAGCGTCGTAGCTAACAGCTTTACGTGCTTTCCCAAGTAAGGAATCATGTTGGTGTAATGGTTGAGACGTCGACTATGACACCAAAAGTTCCGGGTTCGATCCAGCTGTACAAACATTTGTGAGCATGAACATGAAACCGTGTGTTATTTCATGACAATTTAAACATCTGAAGTATCTGTCTGAACAAGTTTTGACCAATAACTTTTATCTGTTCAACCTTTCGCAGTCCACTGCTGACCATAGGTCTCCCTCATTTTCTCTGTTTAACCGTTCGCAGTCCACTCATGGACATAGGTCTCCCTCATTTTCTCTGTGCAACCTTTCGCAGCCCACTGCTGGACATAGGTCTCCCGCATTCTGCGTTAGTTTCCAGTTCATTTCTAATACTGTTACCGAATAGATAAAGATAACGCCACAATCAAACGGAATAGTCACTCGCCATAGAATTTAACTCATTGAAAGTCACATAAATAAATGTATGAGGTTATTTTTTTCAACAAACATTCATTAGCACAATCAAAGAATATAAGACATGATAGAAATAGTGTTGCGTGTATGAAACTAAATGTAGCCCGTCTTATCAGTTACATTGTATGATAGGATAGGAATACTCTCTATTGGACTGTTGCAAAGCATAAAAATTGTATCTTATACCTCGAGATTGTGTATAAGTTATGTGTGAACACCTCAAGCTTACTCATTTCATAAGTGCTTTTTGTAAGCCTAACAATTTTTTGGACTGCTTCTGAAACACCGAAGGTTATAATATTTTTCATTGGGCCATCCAAGATTGCGATCATTGTTTTAGTTAACTTAGTTGATAAGTTACTTTATATATACGTTATCTCTGGTTGTCTGGGTAACTTAATGTCACCAATTTCTGCAACAGCTCAGTATATTCGGAGCCAAGAGTGACGCAGGCGGTAAAATTACTGGATACCGACTCTATATTAAATCTGCACGTCATAGTTAGCATCTGCAAATATAGCCCCTTGTTAGATCATGGTATTTTATGATTGGTCAAGGGACTTGGTGGAACGGTGGCCTCGTTTAGGCAAGCGCAGGGCTTGGGGCAGCCCGATGAACCATTTGAGGGTGGTTGATGCAGATTGCTTGGGACCGGTGCCTTAAATTCCACTAATTTTCTTACGCTTACGATACTTACAATCCAGCTGTAAATTTGGTATACGGTACAACTTAAATATTTATGTTATAAAATTATTGTTATAGTAGAATGTGTTGCTTTATTTGTTTCTAAAAAAATCTATCTTGAAACAGAACGAATAGTGCAAATTTTTATCAAATTATATACTTTGACGACCCATTTGGTGTTGCGATTGAGAGGTCGGCCGCAACACCAATTCGGTTTCGATCCCCGGCAGTTCAAACATTGTGTGCATGTCTGTTTGTAATGTCTGGGTGTTTTCTATGTATAACATGTATGTATTTACAAAAAATGTATAAATATATTATATATATATATGTTTATCACCCTATACGGGTAGGCTCGTGCCCCTCGGTGGGACGTTTAATGAGCTGATGATGATGATATGTTATCCGTTGTTTAGTACCCATAATACAGGCTTAACGCTTAACTTGGGGCTAGATGGCGCTGTGTGAAGGTCAGTAGATATTTATTAGTAGATATTTATTAGTAGATATTTATTATTTATTATCGTCGAGACACAATAACAATCCTATAGTGCATTTTGAAATAACTAGATTTGAATAAATTTACTTCATAAATGAAGGTTTTACAATGATACAGAGGTTGACTTACTCATATTTAGCGTGAACGCTTAGCCCAGGAGTAACCGCTCTCCCATATTATGCCATGGGTGTACATTTATGGTTTATTCAATGACAAACTAATTTACAAACAATGTATTCTGTATCTTAATGAATGAATTCTACAGGAGGTAGTTTATGTTCGTGCGTGTGTATGTGTGTGTGTGTATGTGTGAGTATATATATGTTTTTAATAAATATTTATATATAAAACCTATTAAGTACTTGTTAGTAAAATTATAACATAAAAATGTGTGTTTTTAAAGTATTGTAATTATTTAATGTAGGTATCTTAAATTATTTTAGAAAAATGTAGAATTGAGGCCCGGGGTGGTTGATGGAAGCCCTTTTCACCAGTGGATGATGGTTGTTCGATTTAATTAATAGCTTGACCAAGTGAACAGTGGACCTAAGCTACATTTGCAGCGTTCGATTGACGGATACTCACGTTTGTATGTTAACACATGAGAACCTGTAGTAATTACCAGCTGCGATAAGCCTCAATAAATGTTATGCTACGTGCGTCTATTCACTGCTTGTTAATGCATTTTTCTTTGGTGATAACATTACAGTTCTGTCACTTTCTTGATTGCGTAAATAGGTGTGGTTTCTGTTAGATATGGAAGCTTAGTATCAACTGTTGCTGACGCAAGTCAAGCACCCATTGTAATAGTGAACCATTGGATGGGTGACCGCAAATCATTATCTCGATTCCCTTCTTGCCAATCATGGCACGGTATCAACCGTTATTCCCGGTTACTACCTTTGCATCGTAGTCGTTAACACCCACCACGCATTATCCAATACGTCCAAACTTTCTATAACCATGCTGTGTTGACAATTAAGCCTATAGTCCTCTAGCGCAAGGTCTTCTTAAGTTTCTTGGTTAGGTGGAGATTGAGTCATGCCATAACCACGCGGGCCCAATGCGGGTTCTCTTCAATCTATTGGTGTCGACTGCTAGTCATAGGTCCCTCCTGACTGATGTTGTGGAATGAAGTATTTTTGACCTCGTCGAGTTTTGCTGAAGAGCTCCCGTCACCTCCGGGCGGGTGATCTCCCCCGGGCGGTCTTGAAAACTATTAATAGCGGGCAGGATTTGGCCGGTGCCGTAAAAATCGGGGAAGACAGGAATAGGGATATTCCAGGAGCAGTCTGTGTGACTGTGGTGTCCCTCCAATGGAACATCTACTGTCTTGCCCGAACTCTCCATCTTCGTGCGGTTTCCGGGACCTTTGGGTGACAAATGAAATGGCGATCAAAGTGGCTTAATATTGGTTGCATTATCATATTTGACTTATGATATGGATATGGATTCATATCCATATCGATTCAATAAATAGAAAATATGACATGCCGGCCCTATGCTTTCCTCACCCAACCTTCTTCGGCGACCTTTTACGAGTCGGTCCATCGGGCCGCAGGGCGTCCTACGCTACACTTGCCAAAACACGTCTGATCTAACGGCCATAGGTTCGATACACGTGGCTTGCCCACTTCCTTTTTAATGGCATGTGAATTGAGTGTAATTTATGAGAGAACAACAACCATAAATAGTAGCCAGTATTAACGCGTCTCCCGAAGCACAAGATGACTTAAGAAAATATTTTTTAGTCACGCATTCAATGGCCGACCACTAACTGATGATCATGCAAGATAGACACTATCGTAATGATGAACGATGATGAGTTTAGTTTAACTACACTACGCTCTGAGAGTGCACTGGTAATACATGGTCCCAGCACACATCTTTATTTCTTCAACCCAACCTTACCTAAGCTAATAATGAATAACCCGACTTAGGTATGGCAGAAGTCAACACCTACTAATCCACATTGGGCCAGCGTGGTACGTGACGGCTTACCTTCCCATTGTTACGTAGACAAACCTGCCTCTTGAAGTGGTTGACCGATTAATTAATTTAAAATCCCATATTAAACAGTTGCTAACGAGCGAACGATTCATGAAGATTCAATAGATAGTGATTTTCCACTAAGTTTGTTACGTATGAACGCACCACTGCCTGCAAATCCGTAAGTTATTGTCACAATAGCTGAGCGCATCATTAAAGTTACAATTTGTTATTGTTTTTGCTGTGTGTTTATATTAATGTTCTAGAATACTATTGTGTGCAATGTCCTGTGTCTGAAGGAGCTTATAGATTTGGTCTGGACTAAAAGTCAGCTTTTTATTTCACATATGAACGGGATGGTCAGGTCGCTCACCTGGTGGTAAGTAATACGCCTGACCCAGAAGCAGTGTCGAAGGTCGAAATCAATAACAGTGGGTAGTCATTATTTTCTGTCAATACTGCCCAGCGCCCGTCTACGAGACAACAGGTCTCTTATACCCTGTAATTCCACTAGCTACAGTGTTCTCATCCCGAACCGCAGAAGTACAAATCACTTGTATTTCACGACTCAGTATCGAGTCTACCACCTTGTTAAGGTAAGATTTTAAGTGAAAGAGGTATGTTTAGGCACATATGGACTGGCTTGACCGGAGTGATCAATTCAAACTCCAACGCGATACCACACGGCTCCTCAATAAACTGGCATGAAACAATTACAAAGTCGATGTGTTTTGCCAAATGCTTAAGATTACCGAAGGCCTTGGAGTTAAGAAAGAAAGAAGCCCCTATGACTAATATCGGAACTAGGAACCTGTAAGTTAACCTACTCTCCCTGTATTCAATCTGTTGCAGTTCTCTTCTGGACATAGGTTCTAAATTTTGTTTGATGTGTAGGCAATGATATTCCGTATATACCTATAAAAAGGTAGATACGCCATCCGTGCCTCAAAAACGAACCGCCAAAGAGAATACAGTTGTATGATTTTTGTTTAGGTAAATGTACGCTCATTCGAAATATATGTGCATGTGTGCTGTCACTGCATTCGGAACACTTTTTTCGATTGTTTTGTGAGCATATCACGAATCTATACTTTTTACATCATTGTGTGTGGCCCATTAAATAAACAAAAATCCATAGCCTAGGACTCGCTGTAAGATATCACCGACTATTGCGGTAATTAATTAATTGCGTGCACACACACACACACATACACACGTGCGCACACACACACACACACACACACAAACTAACATTTCTTTGTTTGTTTTATATACTTAATTGTAACTGTTATTGTAAGTTTAATTCTTTTAAGCTACGGAAGAGCGGAGTCTCCAAACACAGGCACCATTTGCTTAAATGGGGGCTCCAATCTACATTGTCATTAGATATAAGTTTTACTGAAATAAAATTATTATTATTATTAAAAAAAAAAAAAAAAAAAATATCAGTCATTATCCTGGTCCATTTTTATCCAGCCTCCAACGGCTACTTAGTGAAATTACCAGGTACAAGAGACCTTACGTCTGCTGTCTCGGGTGACGGGCTCAGTGTGGTATTGATTGAGAATAATAACTGTCTATTAGTTATTATTGGTCTCTTTTAATGCCGCTCTGTCATGGTCAGGCGTATCACTCACCATGAGGTGAGCGTCCGGACTGTCATGTTTACTTGATAACATAAAAAAAAATGGCGACCTCTTCCAAGTCGTTTATACAGCGGGCCATAGGACTTTTACGCTCCGACGTCTTTAATACTAAGAAAGTTAGTTGAAACGCCTTAATTCTTGTATTAATTTTTATACCTAGGTTCATAATAATTTATCTTAAGCTAATTGCTTCAGCACCGATTATCGCCACTGTTCCACGAAATGGCTTTAGCGGACCTAGTGATCGCATAGAAATTGTAATTCTAGTAGACAGTTCGACTTGGAAAATTGCATGCATGTTTTGGTTAATATAAACCAATATAAGTAAAAGTGACTTAATTATTGAACAATTGAGATTGTGAGTGGACCCAATGAAGATGTGTGACTGTTAACGACTCACAAATCTGCATAAATTTACAACACAATGACTGTATAGATTGATTTAAATAGATATTAAATTATTTACCAAGCTCACCCAAAAATAGTCACAGATTTACTATACAAATATCTAATTATCAATTTTTTTGATGTGAGTTCTAAGATACATAAAGTCTTCGGCAAGCAAAGGTTATCGTAATGCAGTCGGCATAACAATTAGTGTCGAGAAATTCATGAAGTCATACAGTTTTTTCTCAGTATTATCGTAAGGTCACCCTTATCGCGCCCCGAAATCCTTTAATGTTCATAAATACTGATAACGGAAACTTACATAAAACAATGTTTGTATCCGATGGCAATTATATTAAAATATGAGTGATTTATAAGTTATTTTTGTTTTAAACTGATAACATCGTATCGGATATCACAACATTTCACATTATTCGAAAGCATTGGGAAATATATAAAATCGTAATTATTATTTATATTATGGTATCAAATTTAAACTAGAGGTTATTAAATTTTACAAAAACTTTATTTTTCACAGCAGAATTCGATAAGTGGCTTTCGCCAATGGCTTTCGATACAATAAGTAAAAAGCCTAAGAAAGTCCCCCAAAAAGGAACCGAACCGAACTTAGGGTGGTGTTGGAACTGTGTATGTGAAGCAACTATCACAATTGTTAGATATGGATGGGTGTTCAAAAATATATTAAGAGGCCCTTGTCTTTACTACCATATTAGTATGGTATTCGACATCACCCAACAATTACCTATTACCTACTTATAAGAGACCTAACATCTGTTGTCTCGGGTGACGCGTAATGCGGCATTGATGGACGATAAATATCTGTCTTTCAGTTGTTATCTGTCCTTCAGTGCCACTCTTTCATGGTCGGACGTATAACTTACCATCGGATGTGCGTCCTGACCGTCCTGTACACTCTGTTACATAAAAAACAGCGTGTTGTACCAAAGAAACCAATTTTGCAGCTGGATATTGAACGGTCGTAATGGTGTCGTAATGTCATTTACTTTAGTAGAATTGAGACCCAGATCACTGGACAGCAGGGAGAAAAATCTGTTTATATATATTTTTTGCTAGTCACCGTGACCCGAGATACGGAGTTGCAATAACTTTTAATTTTAATTGCAATTACGAAAGACAATTAACGTTTAATGGCACATTTAAATTGATAACGACATTATGTTTTTCTCAGTTCGCAGATATTGTGTGTAAACGAATCTGTGTATCTGTAAATTGTATGTGATTGCGACGTGACTTTTGTCACATACTTTTTTCTTTTATTCTAAAAAAATAATTTGTTGTATTTTGCACTCTCACTTTGAAACGATTTAGGCCCGTATTCTAGAACAAGACTCCAGCATTGATCTTCACTTAAATATAGTTTGAAAGGCATGCCGCTATTAATCGTATATAGCGCTATCCCTTTCTAACTCAATTTAAGTAAAGATCAAAGTCGAGTCGCGTTCTAATTTTACTATCTCTTAGTTTTACTTTTAATTGCGTTAATGTCATATTAACTAATATTATTGTTGTGCTGTAAATAAGACTATAAATAATAATTACTGAATACTTAATCATATTACTTAAATATTAAATGAAATGTAAATAAATAAATAATAAATTACTTCTTTTCGCCACAAGGTAACAAATTTAAAATTTAATTTTTTATCAAGATGGATTTAATTGACTGTAATAATGTCGAGAGTTACCTACAAATTACCATCTCTATCCGCTGGGTTGTCTATGGTATAGGATTTTATTAAGAATTCAGAAACCGCACCGCACTAAATCATCAAAAATGTCCAACGACAAAAAATCAAATTAGTTGTTAATGTAAAATTAACAACTAATTTCGGTAAAAACGCTTTATTGCCATAACAAAACAACAACGCATACAGATGACCTGTCATAAATAACTTCCAAAAGGTCCGCTTAAAAGTTAATCATGATTTACGCAAATTGGTTTCGAATATCGTGCCCAACGTATTTCCCTAATTTACAGACAATAAAAGTTACCGTTGCTGTTTAATAGTTTCGCGACAATCATACTGGGCCATAATTCTACTAAACTTGAACTGCGTCAAATCCATCGTTATTATGTCTCGATAGTTGCTTATTATAACATTATGGCAACTGTCAAATAAACGTCAAATAACTTGTAGAATACTAATTTAGAATTTCTTCTTATAATTAAGACACAATAATTAGTCCTTGATGGGAAAACCATAATGGTAATATTTAAATAGAAGAATAGGTACCAAATATTAAAACATTGACTTACTTAACTATTGTGAAACAATAAAAATAGAATTGGCGTATTATAAAATTAGCAGAATTAGGGCCCTGCTAACATAAAAACGCTCGGCCGTTTTGAATACATTAAAACAATCGATAAATAACCATAAATAACGAACGACTCCGGTTTCGCTTACAAATTGTGTCCGAAGCGAGTTTATAGCTCGTAAAACTAATGCGAGATAAACGAGTGAATTTATAATTAACATTAATGGTTTTAAACTATTAACGGCTACCGGAAAAAAGCCGAATAAAGACATAAAATAAATATATATGTAGATTGGGTGATAAAGGTTTATACGGAATAAAGAGGCGACACTTTGATGCTGGTTAAGTGGAAGTTGTTAAGATTCGATTGAACTCGCCGTGGATTCTTGCTACAGGATTCCTATCCAACGAAAAGCTTTTTTTATTATATCCTAAGTGGCTCAATGGTGAGGACTATTGCCTTGCGACCTAGTGGGCGGAGGTTCAATTACGTACCAATGTCTTTTCGAATTTTCAAATTATAATATGTACGTTATCCAACGCTCTTACGGTGAAGGAAACAACGTGAGGAAACCTGCGCACGCTTGCGAAGAGATTCAAAGGTTGTGCGTGCAGTCAGACAATCCGCACTGACTAAAGACTTTTTTAAACAATCACTTGATAAAAAATATTTCATAAACACTAAAGTAGCTGAACAGTTACGAAAAGGTTTTATGCGATAAATTATCGTGTAAAGTTTAATAACCATAATTTTTTTTCCGTTAATTTTTAAACATTAATATCGCACGTCAATTTTATAACCAATATGGCGTCAATATCAGTTCGTACGCTTATTTGTCACAATAAATTGTAACAGGAAAAAAATACTCAATGAAAATATCTTACCCTTAAGTGGGCCGAGATAAGGCATTTTCGGGAATACATCCCAATTTCAAGTTAATTGGTATAACGAGGGAGCTACTACGAAACAGTGTGCTATGGGTGGGCACCTACCGAGATAATAGGCCTCGGCTAGTGACGGCAATATACAACGAGTTCGGTTGGGCCTAAATTTTTTTAGGACCTCTTTAAACACTGTCTAAAATCGAGTCAGTGGCTAGGATTTTTATTGACATAATTGTCAAGTTGGGTGCTAGAGGACAGAGCACATACAAGAAGTGCGTAGAACCGATGGCTGATGGGGTGTTTATAATAATAATAATATTGCGACTACACAGCTTAATTGATGCCTTGTGCAAGATAAATACTCTCAGACAACACGTAGGCCTTATACGTCTTACTCATTCATGTACATATCTAAGGTTTATTACAAAATAAAATACGAAAAAGGCGAAACATGGCTCCCTGTACAACAAAAGGGTGAGGAAAATGTAGCCAAATATCTAATTGAAATAGACGGCATAACTTTTCATAGAAAAGGTTGTTAAGGTTCTCGAGCGGCGTCGACGTAAGGGTAAAAAGAGCGAAGGTCGCTTGACGATGATGACCTGGTTAAGGTGGCGGGAATCAGATGGATTGCGACTGCTCGATCCACATTGAAATCAGTTGGGAAATCCATCGTCCAGCTGTGAGCATATTTTATTTACTAGGTTGTAGATTCGATATTAAGCCGTCTAGGTACACCGCAGTGCCAGATATCGTCCCATGAAATAGGAGTGCTTTGCACTTCTAGAAGCTAGTGATATTACCGGGTATAAGAGACCTAACATCTATCGTCTCAAGATACAAGTGCAAAGCGGTGTTGACGGAAAAATAATGATTACTTACACATTATTATTAGTTCTTTCAACACTGCATCTGTCATGGCCAATCTTACCACAAGGTGAGTGCACTGACCGTCTCGTTCACTTATGACATAAAAAATAGGCTACAATGAATGATTATATAAATATCCACTGATATTCACACAGCGCCATCTAGCACCAAGTTAAGCGTGAAGCCTGTATATACACTCGCGTGCAAGTAAATCGACTCAAGCCTCAAGTACGCATAACAAGTGATATAACTAAAAAATGCCTTATTATACCTCTATATAATGTTTTACATAATTAAAGCCTAGTAATTGAGCTTTAAAATGGTGTAAGTTGCATGAAAATCGATTCAGTAGTTTAGTAAAAAAGGTTAATGCTAATGATAATGTAAAAAATGTTGAAAATTCATACAATTTCACAGTATGGGGTTATTGTGTTTAAATGAAACAAAATGTGCGTAAGATAAAAAAATTATTCGTGTCAATATTTGGTATTCCCTCCTCTAGCTCTGATCACTGCTCTCATGCGATTCTTCATCGACCTTATCAACTTTTTAATGGATGATTGTGGTATTCGACCCCACTCTTCTACCAACGCAGTCTTGAGCTCATTGATGTTTGTCGGAGCTGGATTCCTCGCTCTAACTTTCCTTTTGAGCTCGTCCCATATGTGCTCAATGGGATTTAAATCGGGGCTGAGCGCTGGCCAATGCATAGTGTGAATTCCAACTTCGTTCAGGAAATCACGTGTGGCCCGAGCAGTGTGACATCGGGCATTGTCATGCATCAAGATGAAATTTTCCCCAATAAAGCCTTGATAAGGGACAACTTGATCCAGTAGAACATTTTCAATGTAACGATCACTGGTCAGACCTCCCCGGCCTCCCCCAGGAACGAAAACAAGGTCCGTTTTGCCTTCTAAGGAAATTCCAGCCCACATCATGCAAGATCCGCCACCATATGCAACGGTTTCCACAAAGCAGCACTGTGAAAACCGTTCACCGGGACGACGGTATACCCGACCTCTCCTGTCGCTGCCATGGAGACACATCCTCGTCTCATCTGTGAACAGGACTGACTGCCATTGCTCTATGCTCCAATCCAAATGTTCTCGAGCAAAGTGAAGGCGTGCTTGACGATGAGCTGTGGTCAACTTCGGGCCTGTAGCGGGTCTTTTCGGAGTAAGGTTAGCTTCTTTCAACCTTCTTCTAACTGTCCACTGACTGACAGTCACCCCGCGAACTTGACGTAGCTCCTGCTGCACATCTACGCCGGTAAGGTGTCGATTTCGGAGAGAGGTCGAGACCAAAAACCGGTCGTCACGCTCCGAGGTGCACCGGCGTCGGCTGGTATTAGGCCTCCGAGTGAAGGCACCAGTCTCTTGAAACCTTCTGTATACTCTCGAGACAGCGGACTGACTCATATTCAAACGACGAGCGACTTCTCGCTGGTTCAACCCTTCTTGCAACAGGGCAACGACTTGAGCGGCTTCTTCAGGTGTTGTATCCATAATTTTCTTCAAATGACGGCTTTAATTTGCAGAGATGTGTTCAGGTCAACGTCTAATGAGCGACTGATAAGAAAAAAACGATTACAGGGGTTTTATAGGGGGTTGTGTCGCGCAAGTTGTGAATAGAGCGCAGAGCAGTTTACGGGAGGTTGCGTTCAGTTGCATTCTAAGTACAAGTGTTTATTTAAATTACTGATATTATGCTACCATTTGAAAGCCTAATTACTAGGCTTTAATTATGTAAAACATTATATAGAGGTAAAATAAGTCATTTTTTAGTTATATCACTTTTTATGCGCACTTGAGGCTTGAGTCGATTTACTTGCACGCGAGAGTATATAGGTTAACACCCAGACAATTTCAAACAGACATGTTCATGCACACAAATGTTTGTACTGCTCGAGAATCGAACCCGGAACCCTTGGTATTACAGTCGACGTCAAACGGATCGTTAAAACACTTAAAATCATTGATTGGCATGGCTTAGATTGACTTTATATGACTACGGTAAGTCGACAATGTAAATAACGACTTCACAGCAATCCCAGCTTCCTCACAATACCTCAAACACATAAAAAGTTAGTTTCCCAAAAGCTATCGGTGGTGGGCATAGTTCACGCGACCGCTAAAGTATCTCGTAAAACTTTACTATCCGTTTTTATGTTTGTTTGAGGCCCAATATCGGTGAACCCTCAGAGGGATTTGATTGCCTGGTTATTGACGGGAAAATGTGTGGTGCTACTGATAGCGGTATTCAATCTACCAATCAATCCATGTAAGTCAAGTTCTACAGGTATTTGTTAGTAATACAAAAACTTACACATGTAATTTCTTGGGTTGGGGTGTAAATTTTATTTAATATAGGTAACAAGGATTATCATTACAAAAAATATTTAGGTATAAGTAGATTGTAAGGCTACAAATTCATACAAAGCTTGCAAAGCCTACGAAAGTAAATGTTGTTTTCATCACCGTACAAGTCAAACTTTTTTGTGTGCTCTTTGTATTGGTGTGGACGTTTCTTTGTATAGATATACAAAAACACAACCATTTCCCCGTGGACCGATCTCTAGCAAATGACATTCATTGTCTACTGCCACGTTTAACCATATTCATCCGCCACCTTAACCATGTCAACCCGTCACAATAATCATGTCAACCCGCTACCTTAACCATGTCAACCCGCCACGTTAACTATATTAACCTGCCACCATAACCATTTCAACCCACCTTAACCAGGCCTATAGACAATTATAATTATTTATAACTTATAGAGCTTCGGTAGCTCATTAGTGCGTCCACACTGTTTCCTTCTGATCAGAAGGGTGCAGGTTCAAAGCCACGTACGAATGTGTTTTAAAATTTTCGAAAATTATATGTACGTTTATCCGACGCTCTAACGGTGAAGGAAAACATCACGACAAAACCTGCGCAAGCCTACGAAGAAATTAAAAGTTTGTACATGTAGTCGGCCAATCTGCACTAGGCCGGCGTGGACGACTATATTGGGGGCCTATACACCCGCGTAAGGGTAGGCTCGTGCCCCTCGTTGGAGACGTATAATGAGCTGATAATGATAATATAGATACAAACATACAGCTATAGGTTTCTTTAGTAGCGGTAAATAGGACCACACCCTATTCGTTCCACGGGCACCGCACAAAGGAACCGCTCACATATCAATACGTGTTAGAATGTGTCAAAGCTCTAACGCGGCCGTAAAGTTTAATAGTCGGGAAATCGGCCGACTACCAATATTTGAACACTTATCAAATCTTAATGTCGGGATAAATCTTCAAGCAACATTTGAACGTCGTTATCCGAGTAAAGTACTTACTTTATATCGAATTTTTGGTGAAACTTTAAACGCTACTGTGGTGTAGAGGGAAAAGTAATGGGTGTGGTAAGCCATGTCTGGGCACGGAAAGGCCGAAGTGATACCACAGCCTCACAGATAACCAACAGCATGAAACAAACGTGACGGCTGTTCGGTCACTTGGTGGTAAGTAAGTGATACGCTTGACCATGACATATGCAGTGTTGAAGGAAATTAATAACAGTAAGTAGTCAGACCTAAGTCCAACAGTGGACTACGATAGGTTGAAGAGAAAAAAAAGTCATTATTTTGTGTCAGTGTGCCCTGCGTCTGTCACCCGAGGCGACAGGTGTTAGGTATCTTGTACCTTGTGATTTTACTAGCAACACATCATCCTTAAACAAGTGCGAAACACTCCTATTTTACGGGACGATATCTAGCTTTGCGGTGCACCTTGACGACTCAGTACTAAGTCTACCATATAGTAATTATTAATTATTCAAGTAAGTTATCAAAGGCCCAAACCCCCCTTCTCTTTTTGAGGTCAGCAATGCTCTCGTTGCTCTGCTGGAGTTACGAGTTTACATAGAGATTTCACTTATCTAACTACAGATGAATGTCTGCTTGTTTGCCAATAATGTAAAAAGTATAGATTCGTGATATGCTCACAAAACAACCGAAAACAGTGTTCCAAGTGCAGTGACAGCACACATACACATTATTTGAATGAGCGTACAACTGTATTCTCTTTGGCGGTTCGTATTTGAGGCACAGGTGGCGTATCGACCTTTATATATACAGAATATCATTGTTATTTGCCTACCAATATCCAACTCAAAATATATTTATTAATTTAGTACTATGGAATGGTAAGGTCTACACTACACGATAAAACATTTAAAATTTATCTCATTAGATCGTAATGTGTTATGAATTAAACATTGATGTTTATTTTATAACTATAATAAACGAAAAGTTTTATATGGTGAGCTCATTTACATCCGTTTTTAATGGCCTCGAACGATTTTAGTGTGCTTTTGATTGAAGATAAAAGTATAACATTAAGTGCTTAAAAGTTATAGAATAAATAATAATAAATGAACCGTAATCGGATGATATTTGAATTTATTTTATGATATACATTAGACCAATCATAGTTCATTAGGATTCGATGATCATAAATCTTTGCAAACATTTACCTTATAATTTTAATGTGACATTAATACACAACATAATAACAGATGTGACGTAATAGGGATGATGACATTTTTTTTCTGCTATTACATCCAAGGACCGCATTATAATAGAAACATTGGTAAAAAAATACTGCGTTAAGATTAAAACTTACAGAGATTTTTCAATTCTAAAAACACATTAATGGACTTTCCCAAAAACGCTTCATACAAATGGCTACCTAGTACTGACGTCACGCCTCAGTAATTAGTATGCATAGTTTGTGAACTTTGTACTACAACTATATTAAATGTTGCGTTTATTCAGATAGTTTAATAGCAAAAGTTGCTTTAAATTATGTGTGTTATCCTTTTGTTTACAAATTTTTGACAATTAATGTACTTTTAAAATGGACTTGCCCACCTATCTTTAAAGACTAATAAAATTCATAAAACATGAGTTTTCGAGCTGAGAGTAAGCACATCGTTATTTTTAACCCAGAATTGTAATAATATGAAATAGTTATAACGATTCCAGGACCATGCCTATTGAGAAGTCTGCTACTGCGTAATAGTTTCTAGGTTCGATGCCCGTGCAAAACTGAACATTTATGTGAAGAAGCAAAATTAATGGGGGAATTTAGTGCGGTTTGTAAGTTTTACAACATTTAAGACTGATTGTTGACCAATCTGGCTAGACCTACAACATTAAGAAAATATTTTTACACTGTTTATAAGAAATTAAACACGAAAATCAATTTTAAAATATAAAATAACTTACTTTACCGACATAGCTCGCCGGATCAGCAGTGGTAATGGGCCGGTCAAACATGTCGCATAATCGATGGCAAATGAAGCAGTAGAGTTCTGGAGTGAAGACTACATCTTATCAACCGTAACGCAAGACGGTTCCAATATATTCATTGAAATTTCACCTATATGCCCTAGGAAAAACGTTCAAAATATGTAGGACCTACATTCCCATTGTCCAATCAAAGATTAAATGTTGCTGGATATATAAAGCAAGATGTACACTAATTCAGCTTTCCAGCAATGGACAGCGATATGCAACAGCCAGCAATTAGAAGAAATCGTCAACTAATTATATACCGAGAACACATCAGCATGTAATTAACCATTCTATCTGCCATCCATTCATGTGGTTCATTCATTGCGCCTGAAATAGCGCGGTTATCGGCGCGCCTGACGCAGGAAGTCATAAAGCACTCGGTACTCGCCTCTCCATCACTCATTGGCATGTGTCAAGTGAGTCGCAACGATAGTTTGGAAGTCCGATCTTTGGTACAGTCGGACATAAATAAGTATTTTAAAGAAAAGAGGATCGTAAAAGATTAACTCGAGTTTCTTGCCGGCTCTTCTCGAAGATCCTACTTATTCCGAACCGGTGGTAGAGTCAAAAAAATATAATAATAATAACAACTGACGATTCAAAAGTATCTGTAACAGATTTATTGAATAAAGATTTTTTTTTCTTTCGTAAAGATTGTAAACTGAAATTAAACCTTATTGGAATGTGTCTCTTTGGCATGTGTCAAGTGAGTGTCAAAATGTTAGTTTGAATGTCCGAGGTATTTCTTTTACCATACGGTGGTCGCCGTGGTTGCATATGTGTATACAACCACAGTTAAATATCAAAAGTCATTTACAGAGAGCCGTCAAACTCTAACATAAGTAAGAAGCTTGTAGTATTGATAAAGGCATAAACATGTACTACACTACATGGACGTATAAAAAATTACGGATGGACTGTCATTTATACAAAAATGTGACCGCAAAATGACAACTGCTGTATATGATGTCATTTTATTGTTTGTTTTCTGATTTTTAGCACAAGCTCTGTTNGTCCAAATATCTTAAAATTTTGTGAATATCAATATAAAAACTGGCCGAGTTTTGACATAATTTTGTTTATTTAAAAATTTTACTCGTCAGTTAACGTCGTTATAGCTAGACAGCAGATTTGTAGTCCGAACTCGTGTACGGACTCCGACTACATATTTTATTGTATCTGAGTGTACCCATACCATAGTAATTAAAAAAGCAGTAACTTTTATAAAATCAGGACATTAATAACATATTTAACAAAAACATCGACTGCCTCCGTGGTTGGTGAGTTGAGTGTTGGGTTTAGGACCGGAGGTCGTGGGTTCAAATACCGCGGTGAGACCACATTAACGAAATTAACTACGAATTAAACAGGACGGCCAAAACGCTCATCTGGAGATAAGTGATACCATGAAAGAGCGGCATTGAACGAGACAAACAACTGAAATTCAGTTATTATTCTCCGTCAATGCTACACTGCGCCCGACACTAGAGACAACAGAAGTTAGATCTCTTAAACCCGGTAATTTCACTCTTATACCCGGTAATTTGCCCTTATCCCGAAACAAAACACTCCTGTTTCACGGGATGATATCTGGCACTGCGGTGGTTGCTACCTAGTTCCTAGTTATCTAATCTGCACTATAGTTCCTTTCCGGTATCAAAAGTGAATAACAGGCCACAGTTGAGATGTTATTATGATGATATGTTTATGTTATCTGTTTTATCTACTCGAATATAATCGTGAAAAAAACAAGCAAAACCTATGTTTATCGAGTGATTATACTATTCTATAAAAACACCTTTTTGGATGATTTACCCTAGTACAAAACTGTAAATTATAGTTCTACTGTGCCTGCTAAGAAGTCATAAAAACTTAAACGCCTGCCGTCACTTTTTCGCTTGTTGCGTAACTGTAATGAGTAACCTTTTTGCGGGTTCGATTAATGCAATCGAATAACGATCAATTGAATTAATCGATTAATTCGCACCACACCCGAAGGAAACGGACAGCTAGTTGGCAAACTAAACGCTGGTTTCCGTAACTAATACATCAATCATATATTCAATATTGTTTCCTACGTTGCGCAATAAACAGCCACTATTTAACCATTTTCACTATTCAGGGCTAGGCGTGGTTCTTCTCAATAAGAAAAACAGCTAATAAATTATTGATTTCAAGCGTTTCCTACATTTTGAATTGGTAATAACAAACCGTAGAGTGCACAGTCACGCGAGATGTCGACATGTGAACTATAATGATACGTATATCGATTCTTGAGTGGCGTCCACGTAATGGAAAACGAAGCGTATGCCGACACCGGTTAAGGTGGCGGATAGCAGATGAATGTCTACTGCTAGGCCCGTGTGGAAATCATCAAGGGAGGCCATTGTTCAAGTTAGTCGTTAAGGTAGGTATACCGAATCCAAATTAAAAGTCCCGCAAGATGGATTATTGCGCAAATTCCGCATAGCTATGCTGTGCTAGAAGTCATATGCCTTGGAGAGGATAGTTTTATGCTGATAAACTAACTTTAATGACTCAACGACCCAAAGTGAGTCTTAGCCTCCGAAACGAGAGACTTCCACCGGTCTCTATCCTGCGCAACCTCTTCCCAGTTTTCAATTCTGAGCTCACGCAGACCAGCCTCCACCATATCCCTCCAGCGATATCTGGGACGACCGACTCGGGGCTGTTCACTCTATCGTCCAATATATCGACCAATGCTGATGAGATGGTTTTCATACGAATTGATAAATGCCTTTAAAAAAAGATCGTCCAGTCGTTAGTGGAGTCTGTCGTTACAATAGGCATACTAGTTATATTATCTAGATTTAAACTGTGTAAGAACTTAACTATTCTCTAAGTAATTGAGGGATCGATGACCTTACCACCACAATCTATAGAGAGCCATATGCCCTGTAGTGAAACGTCATAGACCGATCATGAATAGGCTTTAACAGCAACAATAAGTAGTTAGTCATAAATTTAACCGAACGCACACAACCCGCGCATTGCTCACGCAATCCACTGTCTACTTATCTTAATGTCTCTTTTACGGAACAATTATTGTTACAATATAATAATTATAACGATAGGAACAATAAATAATAATGTCAGTCATTAATTATATGTGATTGAGAAATGTGTCTGTCGATAAAACCCGTAGTCTTACACAGAGATTAATAGCATGAATGAAACGACAATATGTTTGTTTGGCTCCAGACGGTACAGATATTTCTATCAATTATTTAATTTATTAGGTATTGAGAGCGTCGGTGGCGCAATGGTGTGTACTGTTGCCTCCTACCGGGAGGGCTGAGGTTCAAATCCCGACATGTAAAAATGTGCTTTCGAATTTTCGAAATTATATGTACGTTATCCGACGCTCTTACAGTGAAGGATAACATTGTGAGGTAACCTGCGCACGCCTGCGAAGAGATTCAAAGGTTGTGTCTAAAGTCGTCCAATCCGCACTGGGCCCGCGTGGACGACTAAAGCCTAATCACCCTATACCTACAGGTAGGCTCATGCCCCTCGATGGGCACGTTTAATGAGTTGATGATGAGGCTACTTAAAATTAATAAAAACCGAGTGATATTTCCCGCCCTCCACATTGCGAGGATCCGATGCTTAACGGATTTTGCGCAGCATGAAATTGCGGTATTTTTCAATCGATTGGATACAAATTACTTACCTCCGAGAAAAAAATTACGTGCTTCCATTATTTAGGCAGGGCCGATTGAAACCTTCAACTTAATTAAACCAATTGATAGCGGAAAACAAAAACGATCGTTAAATTTAAATAAACCTTTGTTATCGCACAAATTGGTATTTATTAAAATAATCTATAAAAACTTCGTCATTACTCATTTAGTGTCCTTTATGCATTATTTAATTATTAATTAGATTACAATGACATTTAGGAATATTAATGTCAAGCAATTCTTACCAAATTATTACTGGAGGTTTTTAGCAAACCTCATCATTATGATTTGATAATTGTCATACTTCTGATGGGCTTGATCGTCAATGAAGTTCAGTTCACATAAATAAATATTTTATAAATACAAAATGTTATGTGCTGTGTGCTCGGATAGGTATGATACTTAGTTGGTGCTTTCTCGAAGGGATACTTACCGGACACACAGCGCATACCTTAGACCTCTATGATGTACCTAGCACTAAGGCCAGAGCGAGACACTCCGACACAAGTATACTATTACTGAAAAGAGCTGTCTCACCACAAGTTTGTAAAACTTATTGAGTAATAAACGATATTATTAATTATTTATATAATTTTTAAAGAGCCATGTGGTGTAGTGATTTTAATTTTTAATATTTGGCTTACTACACCAAGGGTTCCAGGTTCGACACCCGTATAGTACAAACATTTATCTTTAGGATGTGTTCTTTTGTATTTGGTATGTTTGTGTGTTTATAAAAAAATATGAGCACCTCCATTCATATATTTATATTGGAAGAGTAAATACCGCGTCTTGGCAAGCGTTGCATACTCCCAAATCCCAATGGGCCGGCGACTTATAAAAGTTCATAGTGGAGTACTACTCGTAGATGTGGGAAGCGGTGTACCGGTTTTTGGCGGAAAATAAACAAGACCAGTGTTCACCAGTAAATATATAGTTTGAAGCGAAGTTTTAGGAAACAAGCAAATCAGTGCTCATGGTCAGTGGCGTGCACTCCATATTTGCAAATAAGAAGTGCATATTCTGTGCGCCCAGACAATCCGGAAAATCGAAAACATATTAAATGATGCCCACTTTCACAATTTCCTCTACAGATTTGAAACCAGAGGCGATCTGCGCTCAACAACAGCACTTTATTTGACAAAAATGAAATCGTTTATTGTTGCATGTATTGATTTTGCGATTAGTGTTACCAACTTTGCATACCCTACTCATAATTTCTGTGCACGCCACTGCTCGTGGAACATCGAAGCGATTAGCGAGGGCTTTGGCGACCCACCAACTAGAATAAAATACTATCGAACTAATGCCTGGTTACAGATCGGTACTTAGTGATGAAAAGCGTAGGTTCCCTCTACTGGGTAATAAGTTCATGTTTGAAAAAGCGTCTGTTAGAAACCCATGTCGAAACAATTCAGACGACCCATGTGGTGTAAGTGGTTGAGATGTCTGTTCTTACACCAAAGGTTCTGGTTCGATTCCTGGGTAGAACAAACATTTGTGTGCATGAACATGTCTGTTTGTATTGGTCTGGATGTTTTTTATGTATAATATGTATATATTTACAAAAAAATATATAAGTATGTTTATTATTAGGGGTAGGTACTAAAGTACTGATAAAAATATCAGTAGTTTAGTACCCCTGATACAAGCTTACTGTGCATTCCCATAACGCATGGCTAAGGGGAGATGAGATCAATGATGTAAAAAAGTATAGATTCGTGATATGCTCACAAAACAAGCGAAAGTGTTCCGAATGCAGCGACAGCACACACACATATTTCGAATTTCGAACACATTTACTTCAACAAAAGAGTACAAACTGTACTCTCTTCGGCGGTTCGTTTTTGAGACACGGATGGCGTATCTACCTTTATATATACAGAATATCATTGATATGAGATAGGCTCATCACCCACCAAACAAGCATATTGGGATTGACACCCGTCAACATTTGACATACTCTCACCCTTCAACCTATCGCAGTCCCCTACTGAACATAGGTGTCCCCATTTGCGCCAAACATCCGGTCCCACACTTTTCTCATCCAGCTTCCACCAGCGACCTTTCGCAAGTCGTCGGTCAATCGGGCCGGAGCGTCCTACGCTACGCTTGCCAAGACGCGGTCTCCACTCCAGAACTCGTCTGCTCCAACGGCCATCGGTTCTGCGACATACGTGACCAGCCCACTGCCACTTCAACTTGCTGATCCTGTGGGATATGTCCTTAACTTTAATTCTCTTGCGGATTAAATCATTTGTCATTCATTGGTACCTTATACTGAAACTATTGGATAGAGCTTCTTTCGTTGCCTAATATGTCCCTCTATGAAGCTATAGAAGACCTGCGTCATGGTGTATTCATTGCTATTCCATATACTGAGTGGTTTAACTTGTCTCTGCCTTTCGAATAAAGTTTATGAACACTATTGTATTTCACTACATTTTTTTTAACTTGAGTCCTGAAAGTCTGGGCTCATTCCTTAATATTCTACGAAAGTGTTAAGACATAATTTGGTTTATCAAACTAATTTCAGGACAAGCGCGTTACTTTTCCACAACTCAATCATCGTCCGAATTCTTTTCCCACGTCAACCACATGTAACACGTTCTCATTCCTTCGTCACTCTTCGGCTAACTGTCATCGCATTCGCCGTCCCTCTCGCACGATTCCAGTCGCCAATTTGAAATTAGAATAGCCAATAGCACAATCATCTGGCAACATGACAGATCGGATTCTCGCCGAGCGCCGCCCGAGTGGTTCTAAATGAGCGTGCTGGATAGGGCTGTCAGGTGTTCCAAATTTAAATTTTGATGGGGTTTGAAATACGAAAAAAAAATAAAATTTTCGCATCTATATGTCACAAATATCAGTCTTCTTGTTGGCTGGAATTAAACGACTAGGGGGGTTACCGCCATCTCTTAAAACAGTGTTAGAATAATGTACTTGTCTTTTCAGGTACAAAAATGCTGACGGATCATTATAATAATACTGTTCTAAAGAGGGGCTTACCGCTATCGCTTCAAATAGTACTACTTTATTGATATGTTAGTATATTTGTACCATAAAAGGCGCAGTAGTATTGTTGTAATACTGTTTTAAGAGATGGTATCTTTTAAAAAAGAGCGTATTCCCATTTAAGGCTTTAAAGCTGGGCAACGCAAGCCTTCCTGGGCAGTGTTGTCATTTAACATCAAGTGAGCCTAATCTTCGTTTGCCATCATCATTGCAACCCAATATTATGGCCACTGCTGAACGATGACTTCCACCATTCTACCGCGTTACATATCGCTGATTAAACTGTCACAGTATCCAATGAAATTAGGATACTGTGACTTTAAACCCTCACTTCTCAAATTAGCAACTGCACATTGATCCTGGGATCACTGGTATACTATTGGCTGCTGATACCACTTACCAGCTAACTTTATTCATAAAACAATATCCATACATATGAATTTCGGCCATTTTCCGAGTGGCAAATCAAGTGATCATTATTAAGTATTACAAATGATTTACCATTCCCCTACCTTCTATCTTAACCAGAAATAGATACAAAGCATCGAGTTGTCAGTCATTTGGCAACCCTAAATACAGACACTTCGAGCCGACTCGTTTCGAGCACAAAGCCGGCCCTGTGGCCTGAAAATTAACAGGCACGCAACATTAACGTGATTAATTTAGTCAATTAAAAGCCAAGAGAACCGCGCGCCCACTAAATGAATAAGTTATTTTTAATTACGAGTAATTGTGTTCATACATAGCCAGATTAATTAGTTTGTAATGATGCGGTGCGCCGATGAGCCCGGCTAAATGAGACGCAATTGAAATTAGTACTGAATTAGTTCGCACAGAAGCTTCTGCTTATATTTTTAATGGTGATTACATGTTTAACGATCGGTGGCGGTATTTAAATTGAAATTATTAACGGTATGCAAGGCAGCGGATCTCTCTTAACTCGATTACAAGTAGTATATGTATTGGATAAAGGTACTAACTTAGCAGTGTCTTGGATATCGAAGGCATCAATGATCTGAAATAAATCATTAAACTTGAACACCTTCGACGACCCATTTGGTGTTGCGGTTGAGATGTCGGCTGCAACACCAAGGGTTCCGGGTTCGATCCCCGGGCAGTACAAACATCTGTGTACATGAACATGTCTGTTTGTAATGGTCTGGGTGTTTCCTATGTATAATATGTATGTATTTACAAAAAAAATGTATATAAGTATGTTAATCCGTTGTTTAGTACCCATAATACGGGCTTCACGCTTAACTTGGGGCTTATGGCGCTGTGTGAATGTCAGTGGATATTTATTTATTTACCTGTTTTAACCGACTATAAATGGACATCATCATGTACGTTTTCGTTTTAGTCATTAGAGAAGTCTTAAAACTGCTGATCAATTATTAACGGTCAGTATCTATCAGCTCATTAATACTAAACAATATATCTCCACCTCCATTGAATGCCGTAAGTATGCAATTCATTTTCTATTATGTCTAATTTTCGTATAATCCGACCCCGATTCCGCTGATTTCAAAATGCGCCAATAGGATCGTAAATTGTGTCAATAGTCAAATGCACTCTTTTTTTTCTTCGTACTGACTTCTACTATTGGTCGTTATATCCTACCATAAAAATAGTAGGATTTTCTTTTGGTCACATCATTTGACAATTAATTCTACTATTCATTATACCATTAACATTAAAGTTGTACCGGACAACCAAATTTAAAGTTGAACTGAAAGTCGTAATGTCATGTAAATTAATAAAATTGAGGAACAGGACATAATAACTATTCGTATGATATATTTTTCCGGTTTCCTATGATATATTTTTTATTTTTATTTGTACAGAAGGTCAAGACGCTCATCTGATGATAAGTGATACGTCTGACCATGACAGAGCGGCTTTAAAGGAGACCATTAACTGATAGACAGAATTATTCTCCGTCAATGCCGCACTGCGCCTGACACCAGAGACAACAGATGCTAGGTCTCTTATACCCGGTAATTTTACAGTGCCCTCATCTAAAAACACAAAAGTGCATATCACTTCAGTTAATAACTACCTATAGTCAAGTAAAAAAAAAAAATGTCGTCTCTTTGTATTCTCTACCGCTTCACGGGGAGTGTTCCGATGAGTTGTTCGTGCTTGTTCCTGCAACTCAATTCCACCACCGTACATCTCGGAGTGACTCCTAATTTCATCCGCACTACATGGATGATTGGAAGTCTTCCACGGTTAGATCATCATCATCATTAAATTATGTCCACCGCTGAACGACGGCCTCCCCTAATGAATTCGTCCACAGTTAGATTTTGTCGTAATTTTTGGCCATGTAGGACAAAGCTATGGAATGATACCAGATACATTTCCGGAACGATACGCCCTAGCGTCCTTCAAAAAGAGAGCGTTTACCCTCATAGAATGTCCGACATAGCTCACAGGATAACGGAAAACGAAACCTAGGCCGACCCCCAACCAGATGGACGGATGACCTGGTTAAGGTGGCGGGTAGCAGATGGATGTCAACTGCAAGGGATTGATCCGCGTGGAAATCATTAGAAGAGGCCTTCGTTCAGCAGTGGACTTTCTAGGTTGTAATGATGAAAGCATTTTTGGGACCTCTGGTCTTGCAAATGTTCATGGGCGACGGTGTCACTTACCATCAGGTGAACCGTATGCTCGTTCAGATTGTAGTCCCAAAACGATGCCAAAAGTTGGCTTTGCTTTTCATTTCACGGCTAACATTAAGATACTATTTACGTTCGTATCTCTACAGCCGGTTAGGTATTCAATGTAATATTTGTTTCTATTATTTTAATAACATTTGTTGCGTAATGCTTACCCACCGCACACTTGTTAAGATAAAATAACTCCCAGTCACCGTATGTGGGACAAACAAATCTTCGATGTAGGTAAATCGCTTATGCTATAAACTTTAAGTGATAAAAAATTGTTTTTGGATGTGCAGACGGGTTGTCTTTGCCTTAACTTTACTGTACAGGGTGTGATTTTTGTCTGAATAACTCGTTCTTAAATATATTTTTGCTTTAAAAGGCAAAATTACTTATAACCTATCTGAGTTCTTCTTACCTTGAGGCTCGAAAAAAGGTACATTAATTTCCCTAAGCCCAGTAGCAACCTCGGTACTGAGTCGTCTAGGTAAGTACCTCCGCAATGCCAGGTATAGAAAGAAAGAAAGAAAAATATTTATTGACTAATAAAAAACTACACAAAGACAAGAAATAAAAACAATACACAAGTTAACATCGGAAAGCGAATAAACAATAGGTAAGGTATCGTTCCGTGAAGTAGAAGTGTTTTGCATTTCTGTGTTTCGGGATGAGGGCACTACCGTAAACTAGTAAAATTACCGGGTATAAGACATCTATGTCGTCTCGGGTATTCGCTACCTACAGGGCAATATTTACGGAAAATAATGACTACCTACTGTTATTAAGTTCCTTCAACACAGCATCTGTCATGGTCAGGCGTATCACTTACCACCAGTCGAACGCACTGACCGTCCCTTTCACATAAAATAATAATAATAAACCTATCATATACTGAGGCTGAAACAAAAAGGTTTTATGGTCAGTCTTGTCACTTCCACTCTGTGAAAGAGTTTTTGATGAAACATTTTATTTGACAGTATATTATCTAGTGTTAGTTTATTAGAACAACCTGTACTATATATATATATATATGTATGTAGTAAACTCATGTTTTGTCAATGCATATCTGTATGACCCGACCCCGCTTTTATCACACAATTAAGTTTAATGGATATATTTAAATTAGTGCTCCACACTCAATTGACATCATAGCTTTTGATAATGATAATTCTTATTACGAAAAAAAACAGATACAGTACTGTTAAATGAATGGAGATCACGTGATATTGTCAGTATTATAGTTATTCTACAGCGTATTAAACCACTGTATTTTTTTAAATCTGCTCTAGTTGTTGAAAATTGGCTGACAGTTTTATTTTAAATCTGGAATACTTATCCCGGTACGCGAGTACATAGGTATATTATGGAGCTATGTAATATAACTTTATAGAAAGTTATACGTCGTAATAAACTTTATTCAAAACTGAAAAAGTATTAAATAGTTATTTATTATTATTGTAATCCTTATGGCCTTGTTATGTGACAAAGGCCTGTGCAAAAATGGGAGTAGGTATAAGCTGGTTGAGTATTTTAGCAATTAATATAAAGATATACTTAAATGAAACAAGTAAAACCAGTATGTCACTTTGAAAGAAATATATTTAACTGTACAAGTAGAAATATTAATTTACAAATATTGACCTATTTACAAAATGTTACATCAATCTATCATAAAATATTTCAAATAAATCTTGTACTGAGATTATAACTAAAATTCACTTTTGGTAAAGGGTAAATATTTACCTGGCTAAATTAAAACTTAACAATTTTATATTAAAATTAATACAAATATGTAATTGTGCACATAACTTATTTCTTCTATATTTACAACCTTTTTACAATATTCCTTTGTCCATAAACGATACACCGTGAAAACAAAATTGAAGAAAACAATGTTAGAGGAACACTTGCTTAGATATGGTTAAAAGAAGTATTGAAAATGCTAATGCGAATACAAATCTGATAATTAAATGCATGCAATTAAATTTAGATTTCAAATTTAGAATTACAACAATTAAATCACCGTGACATTTTATTTTTTAATTCATGGCAATATTATCGTATCTGTTACTTTTAAATTACAACTTTTTAATATTGTGTTATAAACATTACATCTTTTTTAAAATGGTATTGTAAGTTATTGCGGGCCAGTCGTTGTTGTAGGTGATGGAGAACTCGAGACAGGTGGTTGAACCATCGCTAGGTGAGGTGGCAGCCCCATAGGGGGCAGGGGACGCCCGCCCCCCATCAAGGGGTGTGGGTGAAAGTACTGCTGCAGCGGGTGGGGGTATAAATGGTGTGGGTGGCGGGAAAATTGCGCCATTTTGATTTTCTCCATCTCCGCCTCTTGAACACGCTTCGCTTTGGCGCGCCGGTTTTGAAACCAGATTTTTACCTGTTGACAATAAAAAAAACAATTAGTCAATGTTATTAATTATAAAGTAAAGGTAAACTTTTTTGACAAACAAGATGGCTACCGTTTTACATATGATCAGTCTTGTACCGTTTCAAGTATTTTAATTAGCACTATTAGTCTCCAAAAAATACCGCAAAATCACGAAAATTGTCCTCCTTATCTATAATTGCTTTAATTTGTATTCGCATTTATTCACAAATTTAGAGGATATTAAGCAAAATTAATTATCATATCAAAGCTCTGACACGAGCATTCATAAATAAAGATTACTGTGACGAGAATTAGAAAATCAGGTTCCACGAACGAGATGTCCAAAGAAAGCGTGTTGCATTGACCGGGTTCTGCCAATTGTTTGAAATGTAACTTTCTAGACATATACAAGTGATTGCTGATCGGTGATCATTTAATATGATGAGTAAGTAATATTGTTAATTTGATTGTCCGGTGTCATTAACACAAATACGAAATTTGAAGTTTTAATTTAGGAAGTTTTACTGAGAATTCAGCTGTAAATATGTCAAATTTGTGTTCAGAAACTATCCTGGATTCCTAACGCTGGATGGGATAACTCAAATTGATAAATTGATTGAGTTCCTTGACAGGGTCTTTTTAATTGAATTTACTATCTGAACCAGTGGTAGGGTCACTAGTATTTAACATATATTTTTATTGACGATTCAAAGGTGTTTTGTAGAGACTAAAATATAGGAAATCAAACTCTATGGAATATAAAAAAACAAGGGGTCTTAGGCTATTAAGTGTTAACTCATCTTTTTGTACGTCGTTTCGATACCGAAGAAAACTAAGCCCACAAATTTTGCATTGGAACAGTAATCGTATATACTATTATAGTATCGAGGGATCTTGGACCGTTACGTTACTCGATTAAACATCAAAACTTAAACTAATTTACAGCAGTGAACTCTATAGTATTAGTAGTGAAACAATGATATTCTGTATATATAAAAAACGAACCGCCGAAGAGTACAGTTTGTACTATTTTGTTTAGGTAAACGTACGCTCATTCAAAATATGTGTATGTGTGCTGTTACTACATTCGGAACACTTTTTTCGATTGTTTTGTGAGCATATCATGAATCCATACTTTTTTACATCATTGTAGTGAAATATCAGTCTCACCTGGGTTTCGGACAATCCAAGCGATGAAGAGAATTCAGCCCTTTCAGCGATGCTCAGATATTGTTTCTCGGTGAATTTGCTCTCCAACGCCCTCAGTTGTTGTGCGGTGAAGGGGGTGCGAGGTTTTCGGTTCGGCTTGTGCTTCCGCAGATTGCATTTCAGCTTTGCCGGCTCTCCGTTGGCGTCTGTTGGCAAAATTAACGGTCATTTTGTGTTTTATCCGGCTCGAAGGACCAAGATAGACTTCATTATGAATTAAACTTTCGCAAAAATAAATGTATCTGTTAATAGGATCTAATAAATAATAATAATGAATTGTGTTTATTGCTGTCCACAAAAATATACAGAACACGTATGATAAAATTTTCACAAAACATTTCAATATTATTTGTGTTTCAAGCATGATGATTTAACAATTGTTTTCTTATTACTTAATAATAAAAAGTGTAACAATAAATATGTAATTCTTGTAAAATTTCTGAGAACAAAATAAATGGTCTAATCTAAACAAATTCGATTGTTACTTGCGTTTTACTAAATTTCTACGGACACGAAAGATTTTTGAGAAACTACGCTCAGCACAGATGCTATTGAAATTCTTATAGCAATGCTAATATACAATCATGTCCTTAGTAACTTCAGCTCCATCTCAATAAAAGCCAACAACCACAGGAATGCAAGTCACTCGATCCCCGCATAATAAATCGCATAACGAAACTCGTTAAATAAATGGCGAAGGAAGCGGTCGGCGATTCGGCCCCGATAAAAATCTATAAAGAGGTAATTTTTAAACTTATTTAGAATCGAAAACAAGCGTATTAGTACGCAAATTGTTGATTTTATTGACGCGGTTCGGTTAGAAAAATTTGATAGACGCCCACGCACTTTTTTAATGGAGATGCTAAGATAAGATTTCGTCAGCTCGGCATTTGTGTAGGGTATTCGGTTGTTTCGACTCTTGTGTCGCAACTTTGCCTCCGATTATTATCTTCGTGATTTTTTCTCCCGGACATTTTAATCGTAAATTGACAACGGTAGCTTAATTTATTTAAATTGTCAGCGGCTATGGGAGTATGAAAAAATGTGTCTGAGTCTTTTTTATTTTGAATCAGTTTTTATGTTTTTCAAGAACGGTTTGCTCTGTCTTTGCGAGCGAGTTAATTTCTTTTGTTAAGTGTTAAATAATTATTTAACACTTAGACTGTTTACAATGAAAGGAAAATCTAGTATAATATAGTTAATCATTATTTTTATTAGGTTTATTTTTGAAACCTTATCTCACCAAACATTCAATTGGCATTTAACGAACTGGAAGTTTAAAGTGAAATTTTTATTTGTTTTTTATCACATATTTAGTATTTTAATTGTGTACACGGCTTATTTTCATCGTAAAATATTATAATAGCCCCTAATTAGAGTTGTGTCGATTTCAATTACTCATTAGCGTGTGTTACTGTTTTGTTTATAACATCTTGGCATATCTAGCTTATTGATGAGCGTCAAGTGTTTAGTTTCAAATTAGATATTAAATACATATTTGGTTTATTCATCTGCTTCGAAAGGCACGTTATGGATTCAATACCGACAATCGTAGTTATCCAGATCAGCATTGTCTCGACAAATGGGAAGGCCTATGCTCTACATTGAAATGTTACAGGCTGGTCGATGAGTCTCAAATTTGTACTATATGTGAATCATTTTTAATGCTCTAATCTCCTACTTTAGCAATTAAAACATCAAAGTTTCTTACCAAAATAGATGCTTTTGTAAAATATTTTAGTATAAAAACATAGACCAAAATTTCCTAGCATCATGATGGGTGGTAAAATCCTAAAGCCTTTCATTATATGGGTGATATAGTTCTGGTTAGTGGTAATGCTTTTGAATGAATGTTTTGTATTTTTTTTCTCTTTATTTAGGATAACAAACAATTGCAAAAAGGAATTTATTTATGAATCTTACTAACTGAGTTTAGAGTCAATGTACAACCAGCACCATTATCCATATATTGTATTATGTTGAATAATGATGATACTGGGTCCATACCCATGGGTATGGGCAACGGTGGCAATCTACGTTGTACAGCAGTGGTCTAGACGAAGGAAATTATGATGATACAAAAAATTTACAACTCCACAAAACAATCACAATCATAGTTACTCATTGGATATCAAGTATTTTAGACAGGATCACCATGGCAATATCGTTATGAAAACAAATGTAGAACATGAATGAGTTAGCTCTATCAATCGTTGTTAGTGTGAGATATCAGCTAATTACTGTTAAGTACTAATTAATGATCGCGATGACAGCTCGAACACGTGTTGTGAAAGTTTCCTTGTGATAATATGAGTAGCTATACAGGGTGAGTTTTGTATCATTCGCCACAATTCGACCTATTATTGTACCTACTCATATTATGGAATGTTTTACGGGAACCTCATACCAAATAGATTTATCATAGAGTTTTATAAAATTAATGAAGAATAAATAAATTATCGCATTACATTGAGCAATTCGACAATTTATTTCTTTATTCAATGCGCCCGCGTCGCCCACCCTCTGCGCCTGCGCCGCCTTCTATTTTTTTACGTAGTGAAATGAAGTGACTAGCTTACCTTTAACTAATGCAGTTTCTTTTACTAAATACCAACAAATTAAATAACTCTTAGGTATAAAGTAAACCAAAATGGCCTAATCATATAGGTACACTAACAAGTGGCAAATCATGCTCAAAGGAACATCCAGCCACAGATTAACATCGGCTAATAATAAAAACATGATTTACATTTGATAATTTGCATCGTACCATAATTCATGCGACATTTTAATATACCCTGACAGGGAACATGAAAGATTTGAAAATTAATAATAATGGCGCCTAAACGGAATTAACCGACGACCTGTTTAATAGCTAATGGGCCAAAAAAGTGAGGGTAAAAGACGTAAGTTATGTGACAGATGAAAAAAAACTTAAGTATATTAATGTCGTGTTAGCCAGACGTCAAAGCGGCCGACAGAAATAAAGCTTAGAGCGGATTTACACTAACGACGGAACAGATGGATGCGCGTTCCGGCTGTATGAAATATATTGTCTTTGCTCGACGCGACGATGAAAAAATAACATTTGCAAAACGCGCGCACTATTTTTCTTTATTGTTTTTTTAAACTGTTTACCAACATCATAATATTTATAATGTAAATTAAATTGTGATAACACAAAATGAGTCACAACTCTCTAAACTCACTTTAAATATACCTATGGTTTAAATGTACCAACCGTAAGAAAGGTAAAAAGCTTAGCCCAGTAATGATTTGAAAGGCAACTGTGATAAAGATATTTCAATATCACTCAAGCATTTGAAATCTCTTAAACCACACGGCAGTGTCGTTTGCGTATCAACACCCTAATAAGAGGGGAGACGTTTAATTACCTCTAAAACACTTATATGGCGCTGTCCGCTTTCGTTTTCTTGTTAATTGTCTGAGATATTGACTGCAGATGTTGGACTACTGAGTTATGTCGTGTTTTGACTTTGTGAGCGTTGAGAGAAATATGAGATCTTTTAAATTCGTTTGAGTACGATGCCATTGTTGTATTCAAAAAAGGAAAACGCCGAGAATGTTGGTCATGACTCTGAAACTGAATTTAAATGCTTCCTTGCAAGATTTTTATTTATGTTCTTGCACTCCCAATTAAAAAAATTGAAATTTGAAGCAAGTTTTAATAAACAAATGTAATGGCGATAGCATAGCTTAGCAGATATTCTTAATAAAATAAGATGTAATTCAATTTGACAGATCATAAAAAGTATCTCAGTTGACCTGTCAGTCATGAAAATGGTAATTTAATTTAACAATTTGATTTTGGAATAGCTTCTTTTTCTGCTGACGTTACCTAATGGTCTCAGTGCGCTGCTAAAAAGACAGTTGATATATTAATGAGCGCGTTTGCTTTTTGTGCTCGCTGAACCATTAATCGTGCAAGGCGTGGTATGTCATTCATTCCAATATTTTAAACGGTCACCGTTCGCTTGACGTTTTTGTTGTCCGTACAAGCGAGGCGGGCATTCCTTGTGCCGTTTCCCTTTTTACAACGAATTTCCATATTAAAACCACACATTCTCGCTAATGTTGGGAGCAGCTCTGTACGACATCCAACTCAGATGTAATGGCGATGGAGATCGCATTTTTTTTGTAATTAATTTAATTAAATTAAACGTTAAACAACGTCATTTCGCTTGTAAGGTACTAGTATATGCAAATGTCGATAGAATGCCATGTTGGTGTAATTATGCCATTTCTTGTGAGTGCAGTTCTTGTAAATGTTTCCAGATGTTGAGATGAAAGCGGATAATTACGACAATGTATTGAGTACATTTATGCGTCTAGATATATACTTACGTCGCAATTAAATGCTGTTTTTGCAAATCATATGTCATTAGAAACTGCTCTGCGGGGCCATTTTGTACACACATACATAGGCAATATTTGCGACTTTTTAATAACAGGATACTTCTAGAGCCATAACGTTTATTGCTGTCAGGTGTGTTAAAGACTCACCAAGTCGTCAAAGGTGATTTACACCGTAAACTGCCCTTCTAGTCCAATTTAAGGAGGCTTTGGCAATTACTAAAGCCTGTATGTACCACGTATGGATCAAGTTGGATCGGGTCTCAAAACATATATACTGGGGCCAGCTTTTTGTGCTCGTAATATAAACACCTATTCATCATAGACTATTTTTTCGACTACAACTTCGACCAATTTATTTTCCTCTACATAATCGAGCATCAACAAAGGCGCACGAAACAAAAGAGGATCGTCCATAAGGTGAGCCGCTCGTAAATCCTAACCCCATCCTACACAAAGATCTCTGTATTCCCGTTTAACAGGCCTTCCCGGATTCCGGGAGTCGATATTTATCAGGCGATCAAACGAACGTCCTCCCGGGCCATTCGTCAGACGGCCCAATCGTTCCCTCATAAATGGAGGCCATAGAATCAGCGGAAGCGTAAGAAAAAGACATCCTGTTCTAGCTTTGGCTTTTGATGTTTATAATAGTGTTGTGTTTTAATTATATGATAGGAATATCAGATAAGAATATGCCAGGATTTAGCCTTTGAAATGTCTTTTACACATTTATCTTACATCATCATCATATCCGAAGTACCTATTATTCACGGTTCCTTGTATTTGTATGTTATGTTTTGTAGTAATAATGATTCTGTATGCTCTTTTTGGTATTTTTACAGTATTATTTTGACTGTCCCGTGTATTAAGCATCGATCGAATCTAGTAAAGTTCAGTAATTATGAGAAAAATAATAACAACGACAAATAACAATTCTAATAGGGTAAGATGAACAAATATATTAAAACTAATTTATTTATGTAAAAGTAGAAAACACGAGAAATAAGAAGTTTTTTAGCGATCTTAGATAAACAGTAAAGTTAGCGATACGCTGCAAAAGTTTTAAAAATCTCAAACGAATGTTTCCAATTTCAAAGGTGTGACCGTTTAAAAAAAGAATGTCGCGTTTCACCAAATCACCGTTTCCAGCCGTTTTAATGGCCTCCAATGATCTATTAAGAGCATAAGAGCCCTGTTTATACATGTCTCACTGAAGTCAGTTTACAAATAGCACTATTCAATGGAACATTAGTATTTTGGCTCGTCGCCAGTTAGAATACACGCTGAACGCGCCCGAGTATTTGCCGAGATTGCTGGCGGTAACGATTAAGTATGTTTTTTTAATAGGGGATTTGAAATTGGAAGCCGTTTTTGGTGGCCAGTGCGTGGTTGTTCTGTTTGTTTTTTTAATTATTAACGTGGATTTGGTTTAACATTAGATATTATTATTACGAACACAATTTAGTTTTCCCTGATTCTTTGGAGGTGACTATTTTATATACATAGAAACTTTTTTTAAATGTCAATCTGTCAGCTTTTTCTTAGAAGATGCCATTTGATATTAACGTCGCTAAAAATAAGCTAATGGACATTCTTACAAACAAAATAAAAAGCATAATTTTAATGAAGTGATTTGAATTTTGTAGTATTAAACTTTTGACAGACCAAAGGCGGAGTTTGCTGTCATTAATCATTGTGTATAATCTGTGTGTTGAGTGAATTGAAATAGAAAAAAGTACTTTTTTAATGTTTGGCAAGAGTATACTCGGCAATGTTAAGAGTTATGAATTGGTTTTTGTGTTTTGTTTTTTGTATGCGGATTTACCTAGCTCATTAGTTAAATCAATTTAAGCAGAAGAAAGATATGTCTATTTGTTAAAAGAAAAAACCTACAATCGTCTGTCTTTATTTAAGTGATGTTGAGGACATTTTGAAGTATAAAAAATGCTACCAATATATTCATATATCATTTTAAATTTAATTACAATGAAACTTCACCTTACCTAACGTTTGTTATTATCTAAAACACTACAATGTAAATAGTGAGATAATTATTTGATGATGACCTAAAGGCATACACCCAAACATATTCCAGATAATGAAATTAATTTATAATTTGGGTTATTTTACTAATATTAGGTTTATTTTTACCGATTATTATCTAATTTCATTTTGCTCCTACATTTTAAATGAATCAATCAACTTACTATACACATTTCTACATAGCATGATTATTGTAAACTTGAACCATAACGCCTATCTTCTTCAGTTCCTTCCGAATTACCGAGATAATCGAAATAATATTGTTGGGTCATCCATCCTTGGAGACCCCGTCTTGTGGATGAGAAAAGCGGAGGAATGGGATATCTGGCGAAAATGAGAGAGACCTATGTCTAGCAGTGGACTATGATAGGTAAGAGAGAGAGAGAGATCCATCCTTTGACTGGCCATTGTGAAAGTTGAACAACTAGTATGATCTTTAGTCAAGCTAGCAAGTCACTATTTAGATCATAAAGCCTCCATCAAACATTATATAAATCAAATTAAATATATATATATTCGAATGTTAAATAACTTGCCAGTTTTCAATAATATATATAATAGTAATCTTTATTGCACAGAAAATAAAACATGATAAATAAAGAACCAAATTTAAAGTACAATTAAGGCGGTCTATATCGCTATAAAGCGTCTCTCCCAGACAACCTTCATGAGAGGAAACCAGCTTCAATCAAGCCAGCAAGTCACTATATACATCATAAAGCCTCATAAAACTGAAAATATGTTTTGATTTAGTATTCCCATCGTGTTTGCTGACCCTACTCCAAATGAAACGGTCGCGTCAGTCTTGTTGTGCACTCGGTAATTGATTGGGAATGCTTCTATAATTAGGAGCGTGACTCTTGTTGCTGACGGTACCATAGTATTTCAACTATGGACGGACGGACAGACTTAGGTATAGACATCTGCTTACAATCTAGCGAATTCTATGAATTTTATTCAAATGCGAACGCAAAGTGTGCCATTGTTGAAATCACCTTTGTTTCAGGTATTTTACTTTGTTTCTTTGTAAAGGATGATGTTTGAATCTATGATTGTGTGTCCGTACATTTTATGATGCAGGATAACAAAAGAAAAATCTAGCATTAATGCCTACAATTAACAAAATTTATGTTACGAAGGTATTTTGACTAGAAAATTAAAACCAAAAATCAATTAAGAAGCATTCAGCATTCGACTTGTCGGTTCAAGAAATTTATTGGTGCATATTTTTATTTTTTAGGTAGTTCTTTGCAAATAAAATATTTTAAACGCTTTTAATCTTATATGCGATGATGATGATCTTTAATACAGTTACTAACTGTGTGTCGTAAGATGGTATCCAATTATTTTCACCCTTCAGCCAAGAACACACCATTAAAGGAGATTGAAAATGAAAATGGGGAAGATCTATACCCAGCTATCAGTGAACTAGAGCGTCGGTAGCTCATTGGTGTGGTCTGTTGCCTTCCGATCTGGAGGGTGCAAGTTCAAATCCCGCCATGCACCAATATCGTTTCGAAATTACATGTATTCGAAATTACATGTATTAAATCCGACTTACGGTGAAGGAAAACTTCATATGGAAACTTTTCGCTAATGAAAATATATAAGGGTTATGCGTCAAGTCAGCCAAACTTATTAACGCCTATTATACACCCTTTTACGGGTAGGTACGTGCCCCTCATAAGGACATTTAATGAGCTGATATACTAGAAACCTACCGTATAAACCTTAACAACCTTCCAAACTAACACCCAAAATTTTCTTTATTCATTTACGATACTCTTGAACACAGACACTTTACACATGGTACCGATCCTTAGATATGAAAAAACATTAATTCCTAATCGAACTGATAAAGTCTTTAATGTTACGTACTTACTAACTTACTAAACAATAACATAACATTCTAAACAATCAGTAAACTAAATAATACTTAGACCTTTAATCTCCGACGGAATTACAACAAAACCAATGTAGTTTCCTAGCTAAAATATGGTTGTAATTACAAAGCACTTGCCTCTGCAGCCTTTTGAGTGCATTACACTGCACTTTATTGGCCCTGTGGGGCCGCTGCACTGTAGTACCCAGCGGGATATTAGTATAGACTTATTTCTTATTAGACACGGTAGCTAAATGTTAATCAATTTATTATACCTATTAAGGTGAGGTCTGGAGGGGATTTATGGGGATTGCAGTGAGGCAAACGGAAGCAAAAACGTGCGTTCATAGATATTATTGAGTTACTTGAGTATACTGTTAGGGTTGTTTAAAGGTATCTTAATTTCAGAGTTTTCAAAAAACAAGAATGAACGTGTGATATTTTTGATACTAATTTCAAGCTTCAATGTTTGTGTTTCAGAATGATTGTTATTTGTTGCGATCGATACTAATATTATAAATGTGAAAGTGTGTACGTCTGTTTGTTTGTTCGTCACTCACGGCACAGCGGAGTGACGAATTGATGTAATTTTATAAGTGGAGACAGTTGGAGGGATGGAGAGTCATAGACAACTTTTCGTCTCTTCCTAACCTAGGAAAGAGGGGTCCCTCTTTCCTAGAATAAGTGGAAGTTTGTTTGGAGTATTCCGCAATTTTCATGGTAGAATGTTAAAAATTGGTAAAGCAAATTTTTTTTCTTATGGGCTTATCACAGCTTTACCGGGAAAGTGGCAATTGTAAATGACTTTTAGCCTTCAAAATGTGTTTATTTTATCTATGACGAAGATTTGTGTCTATTGCTTACTGGAGATATTGACACAACTTACAAAGATAGCTGTAAAATTTATGCGAGTTGGTTAACAGAAGTGACAAACAATTTATAAAGACAAAAGTGAAAGGGCTCTTAACGTTCAAATATTTGTTAACGTGTTAGTGACCTTTTAACCTAAGAATAACTAACTTTATCATACATGATGTAAGGGGAAATAAATCATTGTCAAATAGTGACATGGTACGTTTTAAATTTCATTTTGGCAAGGATAACTACATGCTGGGAATGTATTTAAAATTGCAAGTTACATATTTTTCTATAGATAGAACTCAATGGACCTCAAAAATCTTTCATGTCAAGCATGGAAGGATATTTATGGATGGTAAACTGTCAAATTGGGTAACTTGCGATTTTCTTACAGGGCAAATGTATTACTTCCTTAATTTGTAAAGGTTTAGGTAGGTACCATTGTTAACTCGTTGGACGCAATGGCGGCAATTATTGGGCGACAAACAATACTCGTATAAATTAAATTGTGTCTGGTTTCATGGCAGTCAAAAAATTTTACTAATATGTACCCAAATTTATTGACCTGAATACTGAAGATAATTTAGAATTGTTGGCGTATAATTACAAAAAAAAGACAGAAGTTTAAGTTCGCATTTCGAAAGGAAGTATCACAACTAAAAAACGGCTTTGACAGCAAACGTCAAAGTATATTTTTTTAATTGTCTATGCACTACAGTGTAGACTGGCACAGTCTATGGTATATTAATAAATGAACACGTTAGCACGCGTGCGCCGACGGGGTGCCGGTCACCCACGCCGCGCCCGCCTTCAAGACGCAAGGAAGTCGTATACCGGAATACAGCTGCACTTGATATAATGAAGATTTGTATCCTTGAACATATGACTTACCTTATAAAACAGTAAATAAGCTACTTATTCTATCAAACTAAGACCTAATTATAATTGATATGAAGCAGACAGCCTCTCAAATATCTCGCGACTTTTAAAGCGACTACAGGACTTTGTGGTTTGTTCGTTAAAACAGTAAAGTGACGTCAACAATTTGATTACCCTTATAAGAAACCTTAGCAACAGAGAAATCTAAAGCATTCAAAGTACCTAAAACATTTTAATGTAAAAAACTCTGTGGTCAACTTAAAATATGAACTAAAAGGTGTCTTTAGTTCACTCAGGCAGACCCAACGTTGATCTTTACTTAAATTGAGTAAGAAAGGGATGGTGTTATATATCGTATAGAGCACTATCCCTTTGTCACTCCACTGAAGTGAAAATCAACGCTTGAGTCTTGTTCTAGAATACTAACATGAACGGTCGATCTATTCAAAGTCAAAGTCGTAAGTTATGCCATTAAATTAAGAAAATTTAATGGTTCGACATTTTACATTAAAATGACAACATTTAAATTAATAAAGCCAGACTCGTTCCTAATTCAAATCAATATTTCAACACCCATAACGTAACTTTATTATCAAATTGATCGTGCATTTTTTTCCGATCTTTTATTAATCAAACGCGTCTGACTGTCCCCACTATATGAATTTAGTGGTTCATTTTGTAACAATAAAAATGCGATTTAAGTGAATATTAAAAACTATTTTATTTTCTCTGCCAAGCTAATCATTAATATCGAACAGTTTTTTTTCGGCAAATTTAATATTATCGATTTTGCTTTATTCTAAAACTTACATTTTGCCAATATCCTTCTTTATCTATAAACAAACTTCAAATTTTTGGCATTCGTTTTGACAAAAATACAATTAAATTAAGTTCATAGTCACATGGTGGAATTTTGGCCAAACTGTGGTCAAGGCAAGTCCTCGGTCTATAAGACGAGTGGATATCCTAAACTAAGCGTATTTTCTTGCTCACTATCCTAATACGTTAATCAAATGCCTTGATAAATTATCCTTGATCATGAAACCTTTTGCACTCAAATCTAAGATTTCATAAAACTATTCCGAACGGAACCCCGTTCGTTTTATATGTTTTTGTTCCCGATAGTTCCTCGAAGGCCTGCCGATGAGTTATGGCCTCAACAATACCGCCTAATGGACCCGTTGCGATGACAAATTATGTAATTCGCCACGCTACATTATTTTAATTAAAATCTGAAGCGAAACATAAATAATACATTTTAGGAATACTAAATTTGGAACAGCCGTTGGGTTTTTATCTTATTTTAAGCTCGTTGGGATTTAATGAATGAAATTATATTTTTAAGTAATATAATGTTGTATTTTTAATCTTACCTAAAAAGAAACTCATTTCACATTAACAAATACAATGCACAAGTTATTCATAGAAAATACTGCTAATATTATTTAAACAACTCAAAATTACTAAATATCTGTTTAAATACTTACTAGGCTTCATTTGCCGATAAAAAAAAATATTAAAATTTTGCATGTATGCAATGACATGAGGCAAATAAAATTTAATCACGATTATAGGCAAAATCTTGAAGTGTAATTAATTAAAAAATACTCACATAATTAATACTAAGATAAAAACAAGTGGGCGCCCGATTATGCTTTAATTTTATAGCGCAATGAAACATATGCGTTATCTTTCTCAAGAAACAGTAGCAACCTTTGGTTTTATAGTAAAAAGTTGAAACTGGACTCGCATAAACCTACATTTTTATCACAGCTTTCGTATAAAATTTAAATCAAGTTTTCGTCTGCTGAGTGCAGACGAAAACATAAAGTTACATAAATAAAAACGTTCATTCAACCTTAGACTTGTTATAAAGAACTTAAAATGTTTAATGAGTGACTATTTCTATTATTTTGTGTGGTTAATAATAATTTTCTATAATAAAGCATCTAGGGTTCATTCATAAAAGTAGAGTTTAAAAGTTCTTAGGATCTGTAAATGTTAAGCATCTACTATGTTTATTAACAGAGTTCATTCGATTTAGACTTTTAAACTTTTTCATTTGGGTGCTTTTATTCTCGTTTTAGCTAAATTGTTAGTTTATATTTTATTGTATTATGACACAATGTATTTTGTATATCATAAATTTGTTATTAAATAAAAAAAGATCTTAAAGCTGCTAATATATATCCGTAATATTGACAACTTCTTTTTTAATTAGCGTCGAATTGCCATCCTTTGCGCAGTTTAAAAAGAAATTTAAACGCGTTCCATTTACAAAAGGGCTACCGGCAATTTTGTCCGGTGCAAATTGATGAATTAAATCGCATGGCTTGTTTTCGTGAAAGAATGCATTTTGGGACCGGAGTGCGTTGTTTGCTTTAATGGCTGTTTCTAATTGGTCAACACACGGTTCGAGGCCGAATTCGCGGTACACATGTGGCCATTTATAGTATACAATTATTAGAGGTTTACTTTGATTCTCAATACTCTTTGGCGGCAACTGAACGTTAACTGGGCAGTTAAACTAAACCGTGTTCATTGTCTTACTGTTCAACTGTTAACTTTTAGCGAAAACGATTCCGCGAAATACTAAAAATATACTTCAGTGTTTAGCTCAGGGCAATTGTTATTTAGACTTCGACTAAATGTTTCGTATACGATTTTGGTCCTTATTTCACGTGTGTGAAGGTGTTAATGCAGATTATATCATTGCTAAAGTATTGTTTGTAAATGTTTTACTAATTTGCGCTTGCAGGAAGCACGGCTGGCGTGATGGGGAACCCAGCACCGTATAATCTTTGCCTCTGATGTTATCGGATGATTTATTAGTTACTGTCATCGTCCGAGAGATGGCAGCACGCGTCACTGGCGACGTAGCTAGAGTTATCTCTTATGGCAAATTTTATTTAGAAATGTAAACCTTATGTACTAGTCATAAAGCTGTGGCAGTTTCTTAGGTATCATGGCAGACCTCCCAAAGTGTAAGAGTTGATAATTAGCGATGAATACGACGTTTCATGGATATATGAGCTATTTCCCATAACTTTTTTTTCAAGTATCGTGAGAACTACAATTAAACTAAAGCTATTTGAACTCTTAACAAGTATTTCCTACAATCAGTACATATTTTTAGAGAAAAATCTTACATTCCCTTTTAATATCATATTAAGGAATTAAATTGAGAGCCGAAATCTATTACTCGTTTTACACCATTATATTTTTAATCAATAAATAAACCAACAAATCATAAAATCATATACCATATACATAAATGTCTTGATATTTTAAAAAAATGCAAATTACACGCTCAATGTCCGCCATTACCCGTTACAGAAAATGTCCAATAATAAAAATATTCACTCGAAACTCGAGTAATCGAGCAATCAAATCGGTCTCAAACGAATCGATTAATCGGTCCGCTACACCACCGGGCGGAGCTACGCGTCAATAAAATACTTGTAAAACTATCGCGAAATGAATTAAAACAGATGCCGAGCCAATTAGGAAAGGCAATGGTGCGAGTACTGGACGAAAAAAGACCTTTACTTTGACCCTACGGGATTGTGCACCTTATTTGTCGGTCAGTAGGGTTCTGTTTTGTAACAGTTTGCTGTTAGTAATAGGGTTTCAGATTACAAGCCTTAACGAGAGCATTCGAATCGATAAGGCTCAGCGTCCCTTTGATAGACAAATATGGATATATTTATCATTAATTTGCACTCCAGTTAGGACGAGTCTACGTAGGATATAAGTTACAATAAGTTTCTATAAAATATTTGTATTGTACTGAAAAATAAGTGTTTACCCTTAAAACCAGATGGACTGATGATTTAATCAATGTGACAAGTGGGTGATGAATGTTAACTACTAGGATCGGTCTAAGTGGAAGTTATTTGTCCTTGTTGGGCAGTGGCCATATTAGGAAATGATACATTTAAATACATTTTGTGTATGTGTACATTTTGTGTTTTATAACTCAAAATGAACCAGCGTGAAGGATAACGATCTGTACCCCATTGACGACCCATTTGGTGTTACGGTTTGAGAGGTCGGATCAACACCAAGGGTTCCGGGTTCGATCCCGAGCAATACAAACATTTGTGTGCATGAACATGTCTGTTTGTAATGGCTGGGTGTTTTCTATTTATAATATGTATGTATTTACAAAAAAAATGTATTTAAGTATGTTTAGCCGTTGTTTAGTACCCATAATACAGGCTTCACGCTTAACTTGGGCTAGTTGGCGCTGTGTGAATGTCAGTGGATATTTATTATTATTCTATTATTTAGAGAGAAGTCAATAGAGTTCTAGTTCACTGTACGTCTAAAAATGATTAATGAAGGTTATGTATAATTTTACGGGAGTGAATAGTCATATAACCATTTTGGTACTATAAAGTACCATTTATTGTGTAAAAAGATAAGAATTTTCCCATAAATTATAATATTTTAATTATTTTATTGATATTGTGCTATTTTTTGGGAAAACCTAAGATAATTATTGTAACAGCTCGAAAGGCACACGAAACTAATTTGTTAGTGATTTCTAATTGGAAGCCATATTGGATTTATGTAACATGTGGGCAAGTTAATTGGCCAAATTGAGACGTTGATTTCTTTTATAATACCAATATTGTCGAAAATAAAGAAGGTATATCTCACTAATATAACAAAAGCGTAAATTTGTAAGTATGTATATTTGCAACTTGTTCCCATCTAAATGCAATGTATAAGGCGATTTTGATAAAATTGAGTTATCTGTGAACATAGGCTAAGCTTTACTGCGGGAAAATATTTTATAGATACCGCGGGTGACATCGCAGTGCATAACTAGTATTTTATATAAATATTTTGTTCCTTGAGCGTCGGTGGCTCAATGTGTGGACTGTCGCCTTCCTACCGGGAGGGCCGAGGTTCAAATCCCGCCACGTACCAATGTGTTTTCGAATTTTCGAAAATATATGTACTTTATCCGACGCTCTTACGGTGAAGGAAAACATCGTGAGGTAACCTTCATGCACGCCTGCGAAGAAATTCAAAGGTTGTGCGTGAAGTCGTCCAATCCGCACTGGGCCCGCGTGGACGACTAAGGCCTAATCACCCTATACGGGTAGGCTCGTGCCCCTCGTTGGGGACGTTTAATGAGTTGATGATGATGATGATTTTGTTCCTTTACCGCTAATAGTGTTTCTTTGGCAATAATAAATGAAGTGTCCAGTATTTTTAGAAACCATTTGATTTACGATAGAATTGAAAAGGAGTAATTAAAAATACGAGTTATTATGTTAATAGTCATACAGCAATTAACATCTTTTAACAGCGAGATAAATCTTAGTCCATAATGATACCAATTAAGCAATACAAAGTAAACTAATCTGTTTTTTTTCTTAAGGCTGTAAAGGTTTAGTTTCGTAAGTTATGCTGAAAAAAATTTTTTTTATATGTACTTTTTCCTGACGACTTAAGTTGTATTTACAACGGAAGTGGCTTAATTTAGCTTAAATGGTGATCATATTATTTAACGAAATATCTGAAATGCTATTCTAAGACGTAAGGCTTCCTACACAGCTGTATTGCAAGATTTGCCCGGAAACCACAATGTGGGGCCAAAGAGGATTTATGGGTTTCAATGACTACCATCGTCAGCTTATAGTGCCTTCCTAAGTACACAGTATCTCGAGATAATATTTGACGGTCACCCATCATATGAACTGCTTAACCTGTGCCAACCGAACGCTCTAGAGTTAAACTATAGTAAGTAATCAAGTCCACCATGAGCCGTTCAGCAATTTAAATTTCCTAATAGACCATTATGTGCGATCGTAAACAAATATGAAAATACTGGTAATAATGGCGTTAGTGCTTATTACATTTGTGGTCGTATAGTGATGTGCGTAAGCCGTGTCGATACGCGATAAACGTCGATGATCAAATTATTCGATAAGAGAAATTAATCATTATTTCTCAAGCAATAGCCCCGCTTTTATGGTTATTACGTTTTGTTTAATGTGTTCGTATTCAATGTTGTGATTGTGTTTTATTTATATGGATAGCGCATCTAATACTTGCAAATTTGCCTATTCTTTAGTTACTCATAATTAAATTTTCGCTTATCAAATCCATTACAATAAAGTTAGGTGCTAAAGATAATAAGAAATCACGATTAATTGCCATAAAAATTTAATATCGTTAATGTGTTTAAAAAATTACCTATTTTTATTAAAGATTTTTCCCCTTTTTGAGACAATATTGAACATAGAGGGGTAATGTAACACTTTAGGGTACATAAGTACACAACAATTAAAAAAAATATAAAGCAATGCCATCTTTTTTTTTCTGAGAACGACGATAAACGCACAAAACCATCGACAATTATGCCGAAAACAATTGCCCCTCACACAACACTAACTTGCAATATCGTTCCCGGCCGTCCATTGTGCATTCCGATAAAGACCGGTTGCGTTTTGTTTGTTTTTGAGCTCGAGGCGTGCACCTTTATCCTTGGCGATTGATTTTCAATGCGCCAACACGGAAACTCCCGCTTTTTACCACTTTGAGCTTGTGTGACATCACTAGTTGTGTCGATAATAGTGGATTTTATGATTTTTTTTATTTATTTTAAGATCTGCCCCGTATTTCAATTACTCTCATAAGTGGTGTGGGGGAGAAATTTGTGAAATTTAAGTGCCTACGCATTAATGTTTTACTCCCGAATTTTAGTATTTTATGCTTTTGTGATATCACTAGTGGTTAACGTGAAAGATTTATATCGATGAAAGTGTTGATTTTTGCCTAAGATCCAAGTTTTATATGAGGTATGTGTGGACACCTCAATATCATCCATTTCTGCTATGGAGACAAATAGTTGCCCACGCAGTTATGGTTTTAGTCCCGCTTTGTAGCACTATGTGCATAGGTATGTTACATCACTAGTGGTTAGCGTAAACGATTTTTATCGTGATAGTGATGGTTTTTACCTGAGGCCTTATATAAGGTCTGCGTCAACATCTTTTACGAACTGCTTGAGCTTTTGCCTTTTTTTAGGGATTTTTAAAGTAAATATGTTTTGTTTCCAAATCATCAACAGATGGTATAAAGTAACTCCTAGTAGGAGTATTATGTTAATTGCGTCTTGTTTCATATTGTTGCTATATAAAAAATATATTTGAATTTTGAATACGTATTGATTGTTAGTGGGAAAATAATACCCAAGTTTGTGCCTAGTCTCTTCCCTTATTTCATATATAATTTGAAATAGGGATTCCATTTTGTTTTCCGATTACCAAGATTTTTCGTATTTAATTAGTTTAAAGAACATTAATATAAAAATTTTACACATTCGTGACCGAAGCTCGTGCAGGGATTGCGTGTTATAACCTTTTAAAAGTTTTAGTTCGTGAGTGCAAATTATTTGATGTCATGATTAGTTTTTATGGTAACGTTATGGAATGTCTAATTAGCGTGCTTGCACGGGGATATTTAGGTTTGTTTATGGTTTATATGAACTTCAACAGCTATGATTACTGCACAATTCGCTGCATGGCTTGAGCCCCCTCAATGGTGATGAAGAGTTTTACTAGAATCTCCAAGATACCTATTTTTTGGAATACAAACACTAACTTAACTTTTAACTTTTTGAAGACATTTAACATAATATTGTAATATTCATATGTCATACTGGTCTCAAGGTTTGCTATACCTAAGTCAGGTGCTTTGCATCCCTTAAAGCGAATTTCAATTTTATCATGAAATTTCTTATCATTATTTTAAGCACTATATTATCATATGCCATATCACCATTTGCCATCGCGTAATATTTTTTTTATGTTATAAGTGTACAGGGCGGTCTGGACGCTCACCTGATGGTAAGTGAAACGCCAGACCAAGACAGAGCGGTATTAAAGGAGACCAACAACAGATAGACATTTATTATCCCCCATCAATGCCGCACTACGCCCGTCACCCGAGACAACAGATGTTAGGTCTCTTATACCCAGTAATTTGACTAGGAACCCTATAGTTTGCCCCAGAATACAGCCAATAACATAGGGCATAGATAATTAATATATGTTTCGGACCCTTTACAATCCGTGCTACAAGTCTATGCATTTTAAGTTAACTCAATTTTCCTATTAACTCTGTAAACGAGATTGAACCCTACAGCGTATAACCTACAACTCAGCTTTCCTTAGAAGGATTAGGAATCAGTGTTAATACTAGCTAATTAGCATCATGAGCTTTAACCACAGACAGATAGTGTAATTGTCATGATAACATGTCCCGCGTATTCGCAACACGCTAAAGGTCTTACACGCAAAGTTACCCCTTTAGGAACTGATCAATGGCTATTTTATTCAATGATGTAAAAAAGTATGGATTCGTGATATGCTCACAAAACAATCGGAAAAAGTGTTCCGAATGCAGCGACAGCACACATACACATAGTTCGAATGAGCGTACATTTACCTAAACAAAAGAGTACAAACTGTACTCTCTTCGGCGGTTCGTTTTTGAAGCACGGATGGCGTATCTACCTTTATATATATAGAATATCATTGATTTTATTTACTAACTACTGATAAGTGATATCATCCTCTATGGACACTTGATACTCTGAAGCAGCAAAACAGACAGATTCCCATGTTGGCCTTCGGTACCGATAGCCAGTGGCGTGCACTCCACATATGCAAATAAGCAGTGTATACCCTGTATGCACTGCTATAGACAACCCGTAAATTCACTAACATACAATTATTCGCCCAATTTCCTTTACAGATTTGAAACAAAGGCGATTGATTGAGTGTTGTCATCAACAGCACTCAATTTAACAAAAATTAAATTATTTATTGTTTTTGCGATTAGTGTCATTCACTTTGCATACCTCTCTCATACTCATAATCTCTGGGCATGTCACTGCCCATCATCAGAATCATCATCGAAATCATCTTTCCTTTCAGCCAATCAGGTAAGTCAGTCTGCAATGTTCTAACCAAATAAGTTTTCATAATGCGCCCTTCTTGTGGGTCGAACCCACGACCTCACAAATACACCACAGTGGCAGTTTTCAGGTAAACAAATAATCATCGAGTACCTAGTGGTTTCTATATACATATTTCTAACCACATAATTATTCATAAAAAATATTAAATTTACATAACAATTTACATTTTTTTTACATTCACACAGCGCCATCTTGCCCCAAGTTAAGCGGAAGCCTGTATTATGGGTACTAAACAACGGATGAACATAAATACATAAATATTATACATAGAAAACACCCAGACCATTACAAACAGACATGTTTATGCACACAAATGTTTATACTGCCCGGGGATCGAACCCGGAACCCTTAGTATTGCAGTCGATGTCTCAACCGTGGTTTCTATATACATATTTCTAACTATATAATTATTCATAAAAAATATTAAATTATTACGATACATTATTGAATCGTGCGGTAATTAACGCTCAAATGGTAATTATAATATATCAATAACATTGTTATTTTATGTGGCATAGTTGAATTTAGTATAACAGGATATCCTATATAAGTTTTTAATTAGCAGTGTTACGGTCGTCGCAAATAGTCTCGATTTCCTGTTTGGATCTTTGAGTTTGAAAAACGATCGATAAAACTAATCAATTGTTATTGATTATCCGATTCATACAAAAAAATCCTTTGAACTTCCGTTGAAATTTTGCAAACAATGTCTTAAAATATATAATAAATTATATGGTAATATATGCCTATTGGAAACAAACCTACTCTGAGGCAAAACAGTTTAATTTCGTATAGTTTCACAATTTCCAACAAGATTCTACGTCGTATTCGATTATCACGATCAAATAAAATAAGAACATAACAAAAACTGAATAACTCGAGCTTTACCCCATTGAACGCTGGGAATCTAGACACATTTGAAATTATATTTTTTTTGGCGCCTTATGGCGTCAGTAGCGGGCAAAGGGTTAAAATGTATTTATTTATGTATTGTAAGTATTTTTTTTTAAATGTATTACATCTACTTAAAATGAGAAAATATAATGAGTTTTTAAGATGCGGACCAAAAACAAAGAACTCAAGGTTTATATATCTGTTATATAGGTACCTATATGAACGTGTCAATTTAATTAAACTATAAAAACATTGCTGTCGCGTTTCAACCTACTCCCAACGCCATCTATTGAACGGATTTGCTAAACTTTACCTTCACCGAAACTTTCTTTAAGGCACTAACACCATAATACCATTGGAATCATCAAAGTAAACGGTACAACTTCGGACCCGCTATGCAAAACCATGTTTCCCATTGATCCCGGATTGTATCCCATTGTCTCCACGTCTGAACAGATCCGTTATTTATGTACCGCTTAGAGCCTTTATTCAAGTTTGCCACTTCAGACGAAGGATTGCCGAAACACGCCTTATTATCATACTTTGGAAACAGATTTGTGATGGAGATTTGTCTTTGTGTTCGCTAATTGGGTTTTGAAGTTATAAGTAGATAGTATGTAGCGATTTAGGTAAATTGGAATTGATAAGTGTTGCACTTACTTATTTACTGGGCAAATATATGAATATCTACTTACCGAGCCTTGTGATTTATTTAAGCAATATTATAATTAATCATAGCACTGTTAAGTAGAATAAAAAATACTTAGGTATCTACTTGCGTATAGCAAATTTTCGATATGTTCAACGAAACATAAAATTAGTACATACCCCACCGATTTTTTCCTAATACTTTTTAAATCAACAATCATTGATTTCAAAAGTATTAGGTAGGCATAGGATTCACTATGTTTAAAGCCTAAAAGGGACATTAATGGAAAAACAGACTGAATTGAAACAAAGATTTGTATGTGATATTAATTTTTGATAAGATTTAATCAAAGTTTCAAATAACATTGTTTGCTTTTTTTATCGATAGGTGTTTAAATCGGTATGAAATTATATAAAATATAATTTCTTCAAGTTTATTTCACGTGTTATTAAATCAATCTAATAATAATTTGAATTGGTATGTTATGGCTTTCAATAATGATTAATAGTTATTTATAAAGGTAATCACTATAATTAACGAACACGCGTATTATATAATTAATTGGCATGCTTTATTGTTTTCCTTTTAAATACAAATTACAATACCTAATTATAATCGGAATTCCCGAAAACAAGTGGTCATTTCTATTTATAGTTATAACAAGTATTCTTTGGTGATTTGTTTTTTTTCTAATTAACCGCACTTAATAATTATCTAATGGGCAATTGACGGTTTTCTAGCGTCTTGAATTCGTAATATACCTTTAGTAAAATATATATATTTTGTGATTCCCTCGGTACAATCATTGAAAAATTATCATTTTTTTAATGACTTGTACCTAATTTTTAATATATGTATATATATATTTTAATGTTATATTTATTGTTGTCTTTTATTTTATATTAAAAAAGTGTATTTTTTTTGTTTTTGTTTCAGTTTATTTTAAGTTAACATGTAAACGTCTGGGCTTAAGTTAGCTGTAAGTTTATAATGTAATTACTAATAATAAATAAATATCAAGATAAATCAAATCAATATATATTATTAATAACGAAATAATAAAAAAAAATAGTACAGGGTTAAGTATCTGGCGCAGTTAAATTCTTAACTCGGTCGCTAAATGTGAGATACCAGGGTTAAATAATGGTAGGCGTTTTGAAGCGATTTCTATGTAAAGGTTCTGCGTCCGCTATTTAAAGGTCAAAAGCGAAATTAGCATCCGTAAAAAGAAATAAATAATTTTTTAAAAAATATGTCTACTAATTTCAAAATGTAGAGTCCCTTTAGGTATTTAGTTTCTGTCGCTATTAACATTCATCAATATATTATTTTTGTGATAAAGCGAGCATTCGGCTCTCTGATGGTAAACGAAAGTATATATACATAGTAATTATATAGGTACTTCATATTGAAAGAGGATGACGTCAGTTGAATGAAAAGCTCAATGAGATATAATATTGAGTTTCATACTTAACCGCAAGTTAAAAGAAAATCTATTCTTCATTAAGGTATTATGAATGCAATAAAATGTAATTGTCTAATGATAGTAGTTTGATTCTAAAATAAGTGTTCCATAAAATTCAACTTATTATTATTAGTTAAGTATCCCCAGCGAATCTTTGACCTTCGAACCTTACAAAAAAATCAGCTATATTTAATAAATATAATAATTTTTATTACAGTAAAAACTTATATCTAATGACAATGTAGATTGGAGCCCCCATTTAAGCAAATGGTGCCTGTGTTTGGAGACTCCGCTCTTCCGTAGCTTAAAAGAATTAAACTTACAATAACAGTTACAATTAAGTATATATTTAGTTTCAGTACATTTTTTTTTAAAGAATAATATTGTTTTTTTGCTTTTAAAGAGGTGAGTTCCGTATTCGTTACGGTGACAAACATAAGTAGGGTTAATAAATATTTTTATATTATAGGATATAAACGAGCATAAAGCCGTTAAACATTGCTATACATAATAGATATATTACTAGATTAATTTTAAGTATCATTATCATGGTGATGTTGTTTTAACAATTGGTAGAAATAGGAAAAAAATCAGTGTTGTAGACAGGCTGATATTTGACAGTTTGTAAACGTAGGCTACGGAAATTATATACCCAGATATAGGTATATCGTATGAATTCGATAGATTCATTATTAAAACTTATGATTCTGAGCATTACGAAATTTCATTTACGTATCGTGTTTTTCAAATGCATTACGAAATTGCATTTGAAAAACACGCTACGTATCAATTTTATTTCATGTATTCATGATATCGGTAAATTAATAATACGGACGGACAGACAGACAGACTTGACGAATCTATAAGAGTTCCGTTTTTTGCCATTTGGCTACGGAACCCTAAAAAGTATTCAACACATACAATCTTGGTAATATGTAGGTATAATTTATCTGGGGTTATGAAAATTTAAATAAATAGGTATTGCTAATTCAAGTCTCTACATATGAACACCAATCATGAAAGATTAAGTTATAAGTATTACCAACTATTTGCTAAGTAAGTAGGTTGGCAACTAACTCACTACAAAATTAAAAAGTGAAAACCATGTAGGTGCATAGGTTACATATTTATTCCACGGCTGTGGATAGTGGTTAGCAGGTATATAGGTTACCTAATAGTTGTTAATATGAACAATATCTAAAACAAACCAAACAAATTATCGGCAGGATATTTTGAAAGCAACTACTTATACTTAGGTAACGTTATTCCGAAATGTACCAACTAAAAATTATACCTGAATTAATACTACTTGTATATTTTTTACAAAAGCGTCTAATAATCAAGTATTAAATAACTAACCGAATCGAGTAAAACAGTAAATATACAAGCAAAAAAATATGTACTTGGACATGTCTCAATACTATATTATAGATGCATTAAGTACAAATCTAACTAAGAAGCAACAAAAACGTAATATTCACTAACCTGTTAAATGTCCAACAGGGAAATGTGACTGGAAGAGGGGTCCAAACGAGGGTACCACCGATGGAGGTCCCGGCCACCCCAACCCGTGGTAAGCCACCGCAGCCGCTGCCAGCGCACTAAAGGGGGTCGGCCGCACCACTCTTCCCTTATCAGCTGATCTCTCATCGTCTTCGCTATGCCCATTTTGCATATGTAAGTCTTCAACGTCTACTATCGAGTCTTCCTGGTTGACCGAATCTTCGTACTCATCATCCGACGAGGTGACTGTCGCTGACGCGTTGAGGTTCAAAGGCGGGGTCTGAGATGACGGTCTCGGAGACTCGCCGGGGAGTTCAGGCTGAGCAGACGGGGACTGCCGCAGTGGGGACTCAGGAATCGTCCTATGGTGCCGGATCATCTCCGCCGTCTCGTCCGCCTTCGTATCAGCCAGTATCGACGCCACACTGAAACTGATTCTAGACGCCTTCGGGGGCTCCGTCGCCTCAGCCGGACTGCTCGGGTACCTCGACACGCTCTGTATCGCCATGTTTGTCACTTCTTGGTCCTCGCAACTTGGTGTTTTTAACATTGAACGCTAAGTTCCATGAGCACAGTGCACTTGCCGCGATTGGAGCTCGGTGTACGCATGCGGGCGCAGTCGGAGGTGGACTGGCGGCCGAGGAGCGCCGGGGACCGTGGTGCCGGGCCGTGGGCGTGGTCTGCCCAGGCCCCGCCCACAGATGAAGCTGTCCCACTCAGCCAATCGACCGTTCTCACCCGAAATGATCCGAGCGGGGGCCGAGGGGAGAGCGATTTAGCAAGCTCTTATCTCGTTAGTCTCCTTTGTGATACTCGATGTTTTTTTTTCTGTAGGAATCAAAACATAATTACCTTTTGTAGGGGTTCGCGCGTTTTGATCGCGCACTTTACGTCCGCCACTGAGGTATAAAGTATAAAAATATAATGAGCAGCCGTGAATGCCGCTTGTTAAATCCTTTTGAGTTGGCCCTTTGAGGGATTAGCGTGGCGAGTTTCCGCTGAGATCCGTTACAAATTTGTGCCTGATTTGCGACTATGGTAATTAAATATTTATTGTGATGACTCGGCTAGTTTTTTTTTTGTGATATTTATTATCGTTGTGTTATAAAAAAGGATGTATTATTGGTTTGCTTTATTGCTTACCGGACTTTAGATCAATAATTTATGGAGCCGTTTGATTACCTTTTTATTTGAACTTTTTAAAAGAACTATTTATGTGTAAACTTTTAATATTAAGTTTTATGTGTTTGACTTGAAATTTTAAAATACTTATATTGTAGGTAACACGTGCTATCAAATATTTTTTTTTATGAAGAAATACTACATGCCTCCCATTTTTTGTAGCCGCAATTGTTATTTCAAATGTATCGACATATAATTATGTTTATTCAAGACTCATTTTAGTAATTATCTGAATTTATTTTTGCTAGTATAGTTTCATATTATTTTGTTTTGTATTGTGTTTGTAATTTTCCTTTAGTCATTATTTGTAGGTACCTATCTGTCCGATTCAGTTGGATTATATACGCCGTTTGTTGATTTCAATACCTACCTACATTTTGCTTTGTTTTTATTTACACCTACCCAAAAGTAGAGTTTTAAAAGCATAAAGTTTAGGTAAGCTTTATGCTTTTAAAACTCTACCTAGGTAAAATAGTAAGGTGGGTTGGGCTTAGGTAATTAAAATCAGATGAACTTATAGCTCTTTGTAAAGAAAAGAAGTTGTGAATTAATACTTACCTTTTAGTATGTTTCAGTTTTCCTGTTAGTATATTATATTACACCTAAGGTCCTAATATTTATCTCTCGTTCGTCTTTTATAGTTAAGGCTTAAAGTGATCTGTTTAATCATTGTCATTTTTATCAATACTTATATTTTTTATTAATTGTATTTTACTTATATTTTTTATTAATTGTATTTTAATCGACGTCATATGGTTTTATATTTGATAAAGGGTGACTTAAAGTAATACAAAATAATTTTTCCTATGCTAAGTCATTTTATATCAGTAAATTAAAAGTAAAGTTTAAAAATGTTGTATCTACCACCGGAGAACTGAATTTATTTATAAGACTCTTGCATAAAACACGGAAGAAACTTTTGAATTGCCAATGATTTTCATATAATATACTTATTTGAATCCCTATAATTTTGGGCTAAAGTAAGTTACTTTAGCCCAAAATTATAGACTATACTATACACTGCAGTAGATTATTAGGTTACTTTAAGTAACCTAATAATCTACTGCAGTGTTTCAAATAGCTGCTCCTCAGTTGACATGCTTTAACTTAAGTTTTTTTCTTCCATCCAGTTTTGTGGAATTTATTAATACTTATTTTGATGCATTTGCCTACAAAGGATTTAGATGAAGTTAAAAGTATTTATTTGGAGCATAGCGTAATTTAAGTTGATCCTTTTATAAATTTAACATGTAAAATGCTATTTAATTAATTTACAAACCTTTCGAATACAGAAGTCTATGTTTTTGAACAGCTAGAGGTAATTCACTACTGAAGGTGTAATTTTCTCATTAGGAAGATAACAAATTTGTTTTGTGTTTAATAGTTCTTTGCTTTCAATCTGTATTTTTTAATAATTAAAACAGTTCTGTAATTATTACCAATATTTTCAAAACTAATGTAAAGATTGAGTCATGATAATAATAAGAAGCCAAACCAGTGCGAGATTGTAATTTGACAATCATAAGTGTTTTTATGATGATATTTAATAATTAGGTACAAGCACACAAGCTTACAAGCTTCATGCTTAATTTGTACTAGAGGAACAAGCTCTCCTGTACGAATGTCTATCGGTATTTATATTCTTCTTGCTATAAGCAGTACCTAATACCAGATTAAAACCAGTCATCAACCAACATCGATGTATCAACAAAGACATAATGCATCCCATACATCACACACACTTAAACCGAAACCCTTCATACAAACACTCAAATTTAAAATAACTCCCTATCACTTCACACTTGGTTTCACTACCGAAATAGCCAAATATTGGGGAGACACCGTCTGAAGTCACCCTAACAGGGTACCATTTTACCCCAGTCAATCCGTCTCTTTCACACACAAGTATTGTTGCATCTATCTATCGCGTACATAGATAGTGGTACTAAATAGGTATTTAGTATTCGGAAGGGAAGACAGTTAATTATGTGGGGTGAGAAGAAAAATAGTGAACGTTATATTGCGATCGTTTTAACACTTATCAGAGTCGGGTAAGGTTGGTTTTTGAATGGCTAATGTTTGTTTGCGCTCGCGAGGGATTGACTGGTGTTTGGTTTACCGTATTTAATGGAAGGAAGATGTGATATAAATACAATATTATTAATTATAAACGCTCCATTGATGCCAATAATGCGGGGTGATTTATACGAGAGTTAAATGTGTGAAACGGGATATTAGTGGAGTAAGTTTATATGATAGAAGGAGATTTACTTCTACTAAATCTCTTTATTCGTTATGGTTTGCTTCATTTAAGAAGAAACGTGAGTAACAATGAATTTTTGCCATGGCTGTGACTGAAAAACGTGGCTATTAATGTACTATTATTAACATTTATGTTTCGAAATAATTAATCTATAGAAAAAGAAATTGCCTAATGAGCCCTCATAATGGTGGCCAAGGAAACAAAAAGGCTACATGTCATTTTGACAGATAACCTTCAACGTTTTAAAATTTCTTGCCAGCATTGAAAATAAGTCACATGTTCTCCTCAAAAGGCCGCAATGTCAAGGAATGCGCCCAACGGTCCAAATAAGGAATTATATGGAGCCCTTGGCATCCGAACACATGATTTAGAGGTGACAGCAAAAAATGCGGGAAACTGGCGATTAGCGAAATGTTTATGAACTTTATTTTTTTTATAAAATCACGGATGTATGTAACCTATAACTTAGTCTTAGTTACCAATTTGAAACAACACGAGAGTGTAGTAAAGTTTAATTTAGTATTGTCCCGAACTGTCTTAGGATCGTAGTCAACACTCACCAACTCGCATTAGGTCCGCGTGGTGGGTAATTATGACTCTATCTCAATAGGTAGCTATATTGTGTGGGAGTTACCATGAGTACCTTTTACAGGTGACAGTAGCCACTACTCATAAGGTGGCCTGTCTACTTAGCTTGTAACAAGAAATATTCTATTGTAAAATGCTTACTTACATCAAACAAAAAGGGTACCCCCCTTAGCCAAATAAAATAACAAACGCATTTTTTCTTTGTATTCATAGTGTCATTATAATATGTAGATTTAAACCACAAAACCGTAATAAATAACAGAACATAATATAAAACATCTTTTAACTCTTCCGTCTAAATAAAGCTCCTCGCATTTAGTTCCGCTCGTCAATCCAAACATCTCAGTTTTCAACTGCGCCTAATGATCATTAGTAAAAACATACTGTCATAAATGTAATACATGTGTTGACGGCTTTATATGTCATCCTTTTGGATGGACGGAAACTCAATTTGAATTTAGTTTTTGATTTATTTCCCATGGAAAAGATTTTAACTTGTTTAAAAAATGTTTATTTCTTTTTAATTTTTTTTTAGTTTAGAATAGGCCGACACGAACGGAGTGATACCTTGTTCTCAAAGAAAACAAGCATAAACCACCAAAATTATAAAGGTATTTGGACGTCCTCTTTCCAATTCCCTAGCCCTCTTCCCTTTTAAAGGCCGAAAACGCAAGCCGCTGTACTAGCGAATTTTTTATATAAAAACTACTTAATTATACAATTTTCAAACTTGTCCAACTAGTACATCGTTAAAAGTGTAACATACATAATTTGTAAACCTCTAACGAGTCTCATATTACTACCGACCATAAATCATAGAAGTTTTTTTTCCACAGACAAAAACAGAGCGGCAAAACTGCTAATTGACGTTTTCCTACTTATTCACTTCTGTGGTTCTAAAAACTAGTGATTACCATAGAGCAATAAAGTGTGATTATGAAAAAGAAAACCAATTAGTTTCTATTTTACGACTTCTCAGTTTAGTGGTGGTTACTGGGAGCTACTTGCAAATATAGAATGGAGAGGGGACAGCAACCCCGCTTTATAAAAAAACTTAAATATATAATTGTATGGACTGGAAACTATCAGCTAACTAATCAGCTTTTAATACATATTGTCATATTGTATTCATTTTGTATTCTTAGTACACATGTGATATTGACAGAAAGAAAGAAAGAAAAAAATCTTTATTCAAATAAATCTGTTACAGATACTTTTGAATCGTCAATTGTTATATTTTTTAATTACTGTACCACCGGTTCGGAATAAGTAGGATCTTCGAGAAGAGCCGGCAAGAAACTCGAGTTACTGTTTTAAACTTTTATATCAGTGGTTACAGAGTTTTGTCATTTACCTACACATAACTTTACAATAATTTATTACAAACATTTGTAACTGGAATACTATGTGCAAGACCACACATCTTTATCCGATAAATATTCGTCTATTGGATAGTAACCTTTTTTCATTAGGGTTTTTTAATCTTTAATTTTAAACAATCTTTAATGTAAACTAAGTCACACTTATTGAGACAAATCTTTGTGATACCGTTAACTTCAATTCCGGTAAGATAAGCATAATTTAACCAAACCGTAGTTATAATGTAATTTAATCAACTAATGTCTACAAATTCACGCGTCACATTGTAATAAGACTGAGCTTGAATTTTAACGGCAGCATTTTTATTTTCCATAGCTATGCTGTGTGGGAAGGCCTGGGTCCTGCAATAGGCCTTTATAGGCTGATGTTGATAATGTTTTATTCGTGTGTTTATCGTTCATCCAACGGTTGGAGTAGATGTGTTACTTGAGAGGATTCGTTCCTAAGCCTGCCATGCTAGGGCAATGTTCACTAATCATTTTCAATAACCTACAGTACCTACATAAATTTTATAAATCACAGAAAATACTCTCAGTATGTACTTAGTGTATAATTATCATATATATCATAGAGTGAATGGCAGATATATTCAATTAGACACACACAGACTTGATTTCCATAATTATACCATTAGCTTACCAAAGAAGGACATCTGATGCCGAATAGTCAAAGCCATAGATAAATTATCTGTACAGAAGGACTTGTAGAAGTTATCTATGGTAAAATATCAATAGAACATTTACCTTTGTAGGTAAATTACCTTTTTATGTTGGCACGATCAGTTTGCTCTACTGACAATAAGTTATACGCGAGAGTCTTGAGTCTCGAGTATTGATGCAGTGTGCCTCAGTGTGGAGAGGAAACAATAACAATTTATTGTCAAAAGGCCTAACGTCTTTCGTCTCGACTGGCACGGACAGAGCAGCGGAATACTTAAAGGTATTATTTTTATTAATAGAATAGTTACTTAAATAAAATTACTTGAAAAATCACGCTTTCATTTTGATTAATTTCATATATTGGGGCTGCGATACGAAAATTACATTTTATAATTGTAAGCGTAATTTTTAGACTTTAGCTGACTCGTTTTCCTCTCAGAATGTACTTTTGTCTATGTATTTTGGTAGAAGTTTCTTCTAGATGTAATCGCATTAGTCCTAAATACGCCATAGAATGCGTCTAAGGACAGCAGGAACGAAAATTCGAAAAATTTAATGTATGACTAATGTAGAAAAATAGCGTATAGTCCCTTCTGTAACTTAACTCCTTTGACAGTAACTATCCCTTAATTATATCGTTTCTGTAGAGGTTTAACTGCCCGCATGTGTTTGTACTTCGCTAGCAATTAAGTTTCACTGGAAGAAACTACGGCACATTTCAACTTGGAATTCTCGACGCAAGCGAAAGACAACCTTACATCCAAGCTATAAGGTTTGAAAATCAGGGTGGGTTGAAATATTATGCCAGAACTATGTTCCCGGTTAATTTGGCCAGGAAGGAAACATTTTCGTGGTCGATTCTATTTTGACATTAGTGTTAATCGCCTACAGGTGCTCTGTGGTATTTATGGTATGTGTTACTGATACTTTTGGGTCTCTGACGTTTGTCATTTTACTTTTTTTTTTTTTTTTTTTTCTTCATACATTTTACTTTTTGTCACAGATAATATTTGACATATGACATTAGGGGTAGTTTGTATTAGGCAATCGAAGATGAAGCATTTTTTATTGTAGGAGTATTTGAACTTAGTTTATATCTCACTGATTAGAAACAAAAGAAGGGATCTCAGTCTTGTCTAGTCTATCTTGTAAGTACTTAAAGCTCTCATTTGCTTTTTAACTACTAGGATTCCAGACACAATAGAAAATCAATTGTGTCGAATATATCTAGGTATTTGGCGGTATTTACAGGGCAAAAGACGAAATTTCAATTCATCATACTGACTTAAGTGATGGGATCACGTCTTAGCTAATATGGTATAGCACGAGTTATCAATGCTTTGTAAAAGGTAGAGCTTGTGACTTATTGGCACGATGACGACTGCGATATGTTTATGCGAATTTCTTTGAATTAGGCCTATACAACGCTTACGGCATTCAAGTATACGACTGGGATGATGATGATGAAGTTGAACCTATAAAAGTCGGTAAAAATATTTGTAAAGTTCAATTGCATGAAATTATTGTTAAGATATCGTCATCGTCGACGTCCCACACAGCATAATTATAGATAGATTTCATAAAATCTAAGCAATAAAATAAAAGAAAGAAGAAAGAAACATTTTTGTATAGTTGTTCAGATTTGAGAAAATAAGGATGAGCTATAAAATAAACAAGAATTCATGTAGACTAATGTAGGTTACCCTCCTATAATGTACTCTAGGAAGCTGTTTAAAAAGTTTCATTCGATCACGTTTACACTTTGCCGAGGCCAAAATGTCAAATGTCGCAGCAATCTTCCGCCATCTTGGTGGGCCTAGGTGTCCACCGCAGGCGTGGTCCAACAAAAACCGCTCATTTGTTCGATCCAAGCACGGAATCTTAATCGGCGAGATAAAAAACCACCTTGTTGCCAAAACTTGCTCGTTCCGCGAACTAGCCCTTTATCGTTCCAATTAAAATTTCAAACTCAAAATGGCGGTTCGCGGGCGCCATATTTACGTGGTGCAAAAAATGCGCGGGAGCTCCACGGTCTTTAGCCGAGAATCTGTGATTGTTGTTACGTGAAGATGTTTTAAGTAGGTATACCGTTGGTCGCCTGATTACAAAGAAGGAAATGTTTATTTCTGTGCCAATTTAAATAATATCTAATAGTTTCCTTAATCTTAACCAATTATTATATTTATTGATTTATAGATAAAGACACCATTACGCTGGTCTTTCGAGGCTGACTTCATAGAGGTAATGGTGGTACTACCTCTGGGTACCTAATTTCTTTTACTTGATGGATGAAAGTATTTTTCGAAATCTCCATCTAGCTCTTTGACGTTTTTCCTGAGACAAATATTGGCAAAAATATCTTTCGAACTTCCTACTTATTTCATAACTTTTTTATAACATATATTAATCTTTACCAACATATAGGCAGGGTTTATTTATTTTGCAAATTTGAATACCAGGCTGGAACCTTAACTGCTTATCTCATTCTATGTGAATAACCTCACTTACCACTTTTAGGAATAATTGGTTGACATTATGAGTAATTTCCGTCAGCAAAATAAAACGCACATAGGCAACGCCGCGGGCGTGTTGCTAGTTTTAAAAGTTTTTATTCCTTAGAATCTAGTTTTAAAAATCCTGCGCTATTTCCAACTGTCATTCCAATAAAAGACTATAAGAACCTTTCTTTCCCTTTTACTATGCGAACTCAAAGAGATCTTTGTGCTGTAACCTTATAATACCTTTGCAGTTCCTTTTGATTTAGCTCGTTACGGACGTAAATAATAAGCTTTTTTATATCAAGTTTAGTCTTCTTGAAGTATCTTTGAATGTATTGACTCTATAAGTACCTAACTATTCGAATAAAAATAAATGTACTTGGTTTCACCGTTAGATATTTTAGAGCAATCTCAATAGCCATAGGAGAAGGAGATATTTTCTCCTCTAATGTTAGTTGTTTTAAATTCGATTGTCACTATTCTATAGTCTATAGTAATCATTACTTCACCAATTTCACCATAGACTTACAATTAGCACGCTACGTGGATTTCACCGCTATTGATGTCCAAAGCCTGCCGATGGACCGACCTGCGAAAGGTCGGTGGAGGCTGGATGAGGAAAGCGGAGGACCGGGATATTTGGCGGAAAATGGGGGAGACCTATGTCCAGCAGTAGACTGCGATAAGTTGAAAAGAGAGAGAGAGAGAATGCCCAAAGCTTCTATTATTTAGCACAAATTATTCTTTTTAACGTTCCCATTTCACGCTAGTTCATTGCATTTTCGGTGTAAACGTTTCGGGGGCGTGATCGCTATTCATTAGAACAAATTCGTCCATTGTGCCGATTGCACGGCACGTTTGAGAAACGCCGCGAAGTCTGCCCGGAGGTCTGGCCATTTGAAAATATTTAAACGCAGTATATGTGGGAAAGTAAGAAACATCAATTCTTGATTACTAAATTTATAACTGCTCAAAAGTAATATACTAATGTAAGAGAGTCATATAGGTACTTGATTTGAGTTTAAGTGCGCTATTGGGTGATTAGTTATTCAGTTATCATAGTCCAGGTGGATTAGTAGCCAACAACCAGGTAGCCTAGATTAGCGTTGACTGGATTAACGTATAGAAGAATTCTTGACAACTTATTTCACATAGGTAAATACGATTTTGTTTATAATATATTTTTAAATTTTGTTTCTTTCAGGAGTGTTTCCATAAATCAATTCCTTTTATTTTTATTTGCTAACAACAATTGGGTATTTGACACCACTAATCATTGACGCACTTTTTATGAACTGTCAAAAAGGTACGTTTCCATATATTTTGTATGAGATTATTGAAACGTGACGTCATTGCTCACTAACATCAATTGACCGAATATTTATTGGTTTCAGTGTATTTAATTGCAATAAACAAAAGTGATCAATGAAACGACATGTAAAATAAAGTGCACTTTTATGAAAATAAGGTTTGGTATTTTATTGCGAATGGTGGAGAATACCAAATTCAACAATTGTATTATTTATTTAAATTTAAACATATAGAGTAACTATATTGTGATAGACCCTATTTTCGTAAAATAAGTCTTTTATTACATACTTTAACATTACTAGTACTTTATAAAAAAAACTATTTTTATTATCCTTTTTATTTCAGTGTAACATAAATTGAAATCTCCACACAAAATATTTTTATTATCCTCATGTACATATTTCGATACGTGTTTTATCTCCAACTCCGCGTGTACTATGCAGTAGCGGTCAAACCAAAGCCAAACCACATGGCGCCTGCATTGAAATATGACATACTATGAATGTCACGCCCTGCCATTCATAGTGGAACAGATGGTGGAATTATGCGCTCTAAGTGGCCTATTATGAGGCGACCTTGACTTCGATTTCACTGACTTGAAATCCACATGCCTATTAAAAAGTAATAAAGAAAAGGACAGTTGGTTTTGCAATCTTATGCTTGATATTTTGGTACAATTTAAATGTAAAAACAATGATATTCTGTATATATAAAGGTAAATACCTACGCCATCCGTGCCTCAAAACGAACAGCCGAAGACAGACTCTTATGTTTTGGTAAATGTGTTCGAAATTCGAAATATGTGTATGTGTGTGTCACTTAATTCGGAACACTTTTTCAATTGTTTGTGAGTATCACGAATCCATATTTTTTTAAATCATTGTGTAAAAATGCTATTGCCGTCTTAAAGTGAACGACGATGAGGCTTCAATTCCACTAATTTGACTTTGACATACATGTTATGATGGCATTTAACAATCAAACTGACGACGACCAATCTGGTGCAATGATTGAAACGTCGGCTACTACAACATGGGTTCCGGATTCGATCCCCGGGTAGTACAAACATGTGTGTGCATGAACATGTCTGTTTGTGGCATGGGTGTTTTCTATGTATAATATGTATGTATTTACGAAGAAAAATGTATATAAGTATGTTTATGCGATGTTAAGTACTCATATTACAGGCTAAGTACTTAGTTTGGGACTAGTTGCCGAAAACATTGGAAAAGCAATTAATGATTGATTAACTGATTAAATGTTATGGACTGATCGACGATCAGAGCCTCAATCCCACTAAATTTACTTGACATTAAGACAACTTTACGACACTTTATAAACTAACTGAAAATATTATTTTCCGGTACAACTTTAATGTTTATGGTTCAAAATGGAAGTAATATAGTAGAATGAATTGTTTTATGGTGCTACCAATTAAAATTTACCATAAAACAGAACGAATGAACGAAAAATTTATTCTACTGAAGCACATTATCGATCCTATCAGCGCATTTCAAAATTGTGGGAATTGGGATTCAATTTTTCTGATCTGATGGTGAGAGGCACGCCTCTCCATAACACAAGAAGTATAGACCAATATTTTAAAATGGAACGTTATTATACTTTCCGTCAGCACTATCACACGTGGGCTCCCAGACAGTACTATCTACAATTCATATTTAGTTATTCATGTGAAATATTGAAATAAATATCCACTGACATTCACACACAGCATCATCTAGCCGCAAGTTAAGCGTGAGCCTGTATTATGGGTACTAAACAACGCATAAACATACTTATATACATTTATTTTATTTATACTTTGAAATAAAATAACCATAAAAACTTATTTTATCAGTTTGTTTTCTCAATAAATAACAAAAAAAATTAGCCATATACGATTATATTATTATAACGCTCAAATAGCGGTTTCAAGCCAAATAATAATACCCTCAGTGCAACTGTTGATGCAACAAAGTAACGAACCCATTGTCACCGCAAAGGTGTTTTAATTGACCCAAAACATCTTCAATTTGAGACTATTTTGAACAATATTTACGACTTTTGATCTTGAGGTTTCATTGTGTGACCACAATAGGTGATATTTTCGGTGGTACTCCAAGGTGGTCTTTGTAACAGTGTGGTACTGCAAATGTGCAATATAAGGTAAATTAGTACCTTTTGTGGACAGGCAGGTGGGCCCTTTGTCCGAGAAGTGGGCACGGGTCATTACTTTTTGTACCTTTGACTAGAGATAATGTGAGTTCAATGGTTTTCACGAAATTCCGTTGGTAAGTGACGTGTAATTGTTTAAGTGGTGAACATTAATTTAATTTCAATTTAATAATAACTTTATAGTATAAGAAGGTGCTTTGCCCTGTCCGCCTGTCATTTGACCATCTTAAATTATGTTTATTAAGAGAAACCTAGTAGGATACTTATCATTATCAAAGTATGGGTAATAATCATATCAAAAATTGATGAGCGTCGGTAGCTCATTTGTGTGGACTGTAGAACTTCCGATCTGGAGGGTGCTGGTTCAAAACCCGCCACGTACCAATGTGTTTTCGAATATTTAAAAATTATATGTACCTACGTATACGCTCTTACGGTGAAGGAAAACATCGTGAGTAAACCTGCGCACACCTTCGAAGAAATTCAAAGGTTGTGCGTGACTTCGACCAATCCGCCCTGGGCAAGCGAGGACGACTAAGGCCTTACTCTTTACGGGTAGGCTCGTGCCCCTCGGTAGGGACGTGTTATGAGCTGACAATGATGATGATAAAAAGGTGTTATACTCTGTCCGCCTGTCATTTGGGCTAGATCCTTATTACCTTAATCTTTAGCAAAAAATATGACATACGAAAATTAATGACTAGTTTTATCTTTTTCTCAGTTCCCTACACTAAGCGAAGTACGCACATATTATTGATCCTCATGTTTGTTTGTATGACAGTGTTTGTGTAAGCGCGGGATTAGTGGCGGAGTGCGCGGGCGCCGGTACGCAAACACAACGCGCGGGGCCAGCGGTTCACAACCTTGCAAAGCTGGTTGCAAAATATGGAAATATTTGTCACTTATATTAACGAGATGGTATAGTTTTCTTCAGTCGACTTTCGGCAACGAGAAATCTCGTCTGGGCACGTTCTCTTTATTTACTTCTTAATAAGATTACAAGTACCACTTTGTTTAAGAAATATAATACTCTTCCTTTTCTACAACTTATAATGTTAAAATAGTATACGAATGTTTCAGTACCTAGTTAATAATATTACTAGTTAGTTTAAATATGAATAGAACTAACAAATACAAACAAAAAGGTTGACTACACCTTATATAGGCATGTTGAAATTTGTCAAAGGCGGCTCGTTTATTGACACTGCCCAACTGCGCTGGACGGGATCTCATTCATTACAGACTAAGTAATTACGGAAGTTTTCAAAGTTAAAATCCTTTTAATTATTTTTAATCACACAAAAAGCACACATAAGTCATAAATAACACAAAACAATAATATTAATTAAATTTAAAAAAATCAAATATAAAATTAGATCATTAAATTTTGAAAGCACTTCAGAGTACCTACTAGTTCGATAAGTAAGAGGCGCCCAATAAAACTTGAGAGCATACATTTGTGACATACCTTTGTCTTTCGAAAGGCACAGTCATCATCATCATCATCAGCTCATTAAACGTCCCCACCGAGGGGCACGAGCCTACCCGTATAGGGTGATTAGGCCTAGTCGTCCACGCGGGCCCAATGCGGATTGGACGACTTCACAGACAACCTTCGAATCTCTTCGCAGGCGTGCATGAAGGTTTCCTCACGATGTTTTCCTTCACCGTAAGAGCGTCGGATAACGTACATATATTTTTCGAAAATTCGAAAACACATTGGTACGTGTCGGGATTTGAACCTCAGCCCTCCGATAGGAAGGCGACAGTCCACACCCTTGAGCCACCGACACAAGACACAGTATCTTGTAGTAAAATAGGTTGACAGTAGACCAAACATTAATTGTAAAAAGCTCATTTATTGACATCTATACTAATATTATAAAGCTGAAGAGTTTGTTTGTTTGAACGCGCTAATCTCAAGAACTACTGGTCCGATTTGAAAAATTATTTCAGTGTTAGTAGCTCATTTATCGAGGAAGGCTATAGGCTATATATCATCACGCTACAAGCAATAGAAGCTGAGCAGCAATGAAGAATGTTTCAAAATCCGGGGGAAATTTTCTTACTTGGAGATTCCGCTGCGTACGCTGCGTAAACGGTTAAAGTTACACAAAAGTCATGTATGAGAGTATTGTTCTGCTTTTAAAGGTCTATTTATGTCTATTTTTTAGGTTAGCTCCCTATAACATATTTTTTGCTAATTTTTTTTTCTAAAATATTGCATCATTTTGTGAAGCTATTTTCATAAATATGATATCAATCCTTATCCAAATAAATACTTTATTTATAACAAGTATTTCATTTTCAACAAAATTGCCCTTTACATCATTCAATTTAAATGAATATCTTATGAGATATCGCAGTTTCAACTCACCTATATAAAGAAGTAGCGGGTTAAAGAGAGCGTTAGGCCAAAGTAACTATTCCACGCGGACGAAGTCGCACACAAAAGCTAGTCAGTTATATGACGAATTACGGATTTTCCATTTGTACATTTAAAATTACATTAGCAAAATCACTCTTACTTTATATACGTTATTAGTTTATACATACCTAACATAGGTATGTATTTATAATATTACTTAGAAGTAGTTAAATTTAAATACTGTTTTGGTAAACTCACACACATATTTTTATTGAAGAATTTTAATAATAATATAGGCTCATGACGCCATTAAGTGTGATTAACAACCACATGTGGTGTAATTTGTGGTTTATCATATCACTTTAATACTAAAAATAGAGTTAAAATAACTAATGGAATATTAAAAAAAAGTAATTAAGGACGTTTTTCCCTTGTGCCCGCTTATACCCTTGTAAGTGTCGGTGGTTCATTGGAGTGGGTTATTGCCTTCCGATCTGGAGGTCGCAGGTTTAAATCCCGCCACGTACCAATGTGTTTTCTAATTTTCGAAATTATATGTACATTATCCGAAGCTCTTACGATGCAGGAAAACGTGTGAAAACCTACGCACGCCTACAAAGAAATTCAAAGGTTTTGCATGAAGTCGGTTAGTCAGCATTGGACCGCACGGACGACTAAGGCCCCTAAGGCCGACCCAATACGGGTGTTCTCGTGCACCTCAGTGGGGACGTATAATGAGCTGATGATGATCCCTTGTACTGAATCTGTAGTAAAAACAAGGTCTTTGCTAAAATTGGGGCTAAATAGCGCTAAGTGAATATCGGTAGATATTTACAACTTTGTATTAAAATAGCAAACTAAAATTATGTGATGACGTAGAGATGACGTCAGACAATCTTGTAGTACAAATTCTAGTATCAAGGCGAATACGGGCATCGTCCGAACCAATAGCTAAGTAATCGGGCATCGACGCCATTGTCCCGTGACGTCATCCACTCCCGAGCTCGAAGCTATCATGTCGGGGCTAATTTCTACAAGGCTTAGACTAGACTACGGCATTTCTAGGATTAAATTTCAGTTCTAAGCCAGATTTGGTTTTCTTTACTTGATTGAACGCCGGAATCCAGATAAAATAGAAAAACTTTTATGAAATAAAAGAAAAGCTAGTGATTATGATAAGTGCTTATCGGTAGCTCATATTTAATAAGTTGAAATTTACTTTGACTTTGATTTCGAACTTTAAGTTTGTACACGTGAAAGATTCGAGAAAAAAGAGAAAGAAATTCTTATTAACAGTTAATATTATATTTACATAATTAAATAAATACCCACTGACATTCACAGAGTGCCATCTAGCCCCAAGTTAAGCGAGGAAGCCAGTATTATCGGTTCATCGTGTATCCTTCGGCCTATAAAACCGGAGGACCGGGAAATCTGGCGCAGAATGGGGTAGACATAGGTCCAGCAGTGGACTCTCATCATCAGCTCATGAAACGTCCCCACCGAGGGGCACGAGCCTACCCGTATAAGGTGTTAGGCCTTAGTCGTCGGATTCGCCGACTTCACGCACAAACCTTTGAAATTTTCGCAGGCGTGCGCAGGTTTCCTCACGATGTTTTCCTTCACCGTAAGAGTATCGGATAACGTACACATAATTTCGAAAATTTGAAAACACATTGGTACGTGTCGGTATTTGAACCTCAGCCCTCCCGGTAGGAGGGCAACAGTCCATACCATTGAGCCACAAACGCTCTCAGCAGTGGACTGCGAAAGGTTAAAGAGGTTGGGATGAAGCTTGTAAAATTTAAACATATATTATATACTTATATCGGTAACTTAGCATATTTATGAAATAAAAAACCTTGTCAGTGATTGAAGCGCCGCCAAAATATTAATTAAGTATGTGCGCGGAGTAATTGACATCAAACATTGGTTTGGTCACGGTAATTAACAAGCGGCTCACAGGCGCACTACAAACACTGTGGACTTTGCGTGATTTTAACATGGGGTGTAATGGTTAAGAAAGTTGTTAGTATACTAAGGGTTCCAGGTTCGATGCACATTTTTTTATGTTTATGGGCGAAAACGGCTCTCTCTCTTTAACCTATCGCAGTCTACTGCTGGACATAGGTCATCCCCTTTTTGCGCAATTTCTCTCATCCGTTTTTCTCATCCAGCCTTCACCAGAGACCTTTCGCAAGTAGTCAGTCCATCAGGCTGGAGGACGTCCTACGCTACGCTTGCCGAGACGCGGTCTCCACTCCAGAACTCGCCTGCTCCAACGGCACATCTAGTGCTAAGTGATACCGGCACCGGGCAAAGAAAGAAAGAAAAATATCTTTATTCAAATAAATCTGTTACAGATACTTTTGAATCGTCAGTTGTTATTTTTTTTAATGACTCTACCACCGGTTCGGAATAAGTAGGATCTTCGAGAAGAGCCGGCAAATGAGCAAACGGCTCATCTGATGGTAAATGACGTACATTTGCGATTCCATAGGGCATATAAATGCATTGACGGTCCTCAAATCTTTTAACCGCAAGGATTTAAGACACAATAAAAATCGTTTGTTTTGATGGATATATCCATGCGGTTGAATACGAATACGCAGTACAAGCATTTGTGTGCTAGAACCATGATGTATTGATATGGGTATTTCGGTATATATGTATATATTTATTTACAAGAAAAGTATATATCTATGTTCATATTTTTAAAGTAGGAACTTAAAATTCAAGCTGCTTACTTGTGTCTAAAAAAGAAGAGATAGACTTTACAATGTAAAAAAAAGATATGCGTGTCTCGTGTCTGCTACTACCATGCTGTAGGTAGTTCACAAACCAATAAACCAAAACAACGTCGGTGCCTACGTTTGATAACTGCAGAAGCCGGGTTCAAATATTGGTCCAGTCACGGCTATTAAACAGGACTGAGTGGCCCGCGTGCCATCCCATGGAAGCTGATTGGTCTGTGTGAGGAAAATTACCGACTTAAATGTATGTTGGGCTGCTACGTAATTATTGTATATTTTGGGTTTAAAGAATTAATTCTCAAAAAAACATTTACAGTCACTTGCATGAGAACACAAATAACTTAGTAATATTAAATATGACGTCTAAACGTTCCGATTTCTTGCATAGGTAGTCTACACACAAGGTCCCTTAACAAATTCTTTTTTAACTTTAGTTTTAATTTTAAATGTATTTTTAATGCGAGAAAGGGTTTACTTATGGTAAATCTGTCTAAGACATAGAAACAAAATTAAAATATTGAAAATCTTTTCAAAGATGTCTCCTAGTGTTGCCAATAGAGAAGGGGTTACTTAACCTATTAACCGCTGAGATTCCAAACACAATATTTAAGCTATTGTCTGTTCATAATATCCCACTACGGAGGCTTAGGGTTAAATAAATATTTTTCGTGTATGTACCAAAAATTCCACTTTGTTGAGCAACATCCAGCTACACCGATGGCGTAAAGTACCATAATTACTTTCTGTTCAGATAATTACATAAATCCGTCTACAATGTTTTAACAAAACTACAAAGTGCTTCTCACTTTCGGAACTCCCGGAATTTGTTCCCACGGCCCCCGAAAGCAGGTCTAAACTAAACGTTCAGGCTATTAGATCACGGAGGTATTCATCATCATCATCTTTGCAGTCTAATATGTCCACTGCGGGTCGAAGGCCTCCCCTAATGACTTCCACATGGACCGATCCCTAGCAGTTGACAGCTGGTTGGGTTTCAGCCAACGTTTTTTTAAGGTTGTTTCTATGTATAATATGTATCTCATTACAAAAAAAAGTAAAAAGGTATGTTTACCCGTTGATTATAACCCATATTACAGGCTAATGCACATAGCCCGCCGGATCAGCAAGTTAAAGTGGCAGTGGGCTGGTCACGTATGTCGCAGAACCGATGGCCGTTGGAGCAGACGAGCTCTGGAGTTGAGAACGCGTCTTGGTAAACGTAGCGTAGGACGCCCTCCGGCCCGATGGACCGACGACTTGCGAAAGGTCGCTGGTGGAGGCTGGATGAGGAAAGCGGAGGACCGGGGTATCTGGCGCAAAATAGGGGAGACCTATGTCCAGCAGTGGACTGCGATAGGTTGAAGAGAAGAGAGAGATGCTCAGTTTGGGGCTAAATGGCGCTGTGTTTATGTTAGTAAATATTTATTTATTTATTCCAATCTGTCGGCAATATTATATTACATATATTTTTATTTGATTTCTTTGCGCAGTCCGCAGTCATTGTGGCGTAACCCTAATGTAATTTCGCTTAATGAGTGAACACTTTGCAATCAATTAGGCAATTACGGTGCGCGTCGCCGCTAAATCATCAGTTCCCGCTTATGACGCGTCATCGGAAGTGTTGTGATGGATATTTTTATAATCATCATGTTTATTTATTTATATGTAAATAAGCAGTGCATACCATGTGCCGGATAACGCGAAAAATCGCCAACATATTATCAAATGATTCCAATCAATGACTTTCCTAGATTTGAAACCATAGGCGATCTGCTGTCATCAACAGCACTCAATTTGATATGAATATAAATTAATAATTGTTTTTGCGATTAGTGCCACTCAATTTGCATAAGTTATTCAAAATCTCTCTTACCTATTTCTACTTCAAAAACACTGTTTATTATATATAACAAATAAATAACGAACAAGTTTTCTTACAAAACATACTTTTATGTTTAAGTTTTGTAGATTCGTTGACGTATAGACTATTTAGCAGAACCATAACAATAAAACAATAATACTACATTTGATTGTTAATGAAATCATTGTATACATTCACACATTACAAGTCACTGTAACCGCAATGATTTGCGTGTGTAATGACTCAATGAAACAAATAAGAGAATTATTCAATTATATGTATTTTTATCACCGTCAGGAAGAGCTCTATTAGTGGTCCTTTATTTGGTGACACACTAATAGTTATGAAAAATCATCAATAGTAAAAACGTTTAATCAATTGCCCTCTCAAATACCTCCGTGACTTTTGAGTTTAGATCGGTGCTTAGGGACTCATTGGTAGCCATTTTGTATATTTTTTTACACAGTTGGATTATGTAATTGTAAGTTAAATTACCTGATTACCTGAAAATAAAGACATACCCTCGTATTGAAAGCATGTAAGGCTTAGAACCTCTTAAAATGTATTTGTTTATTTTATATAAAGTTTCACGAACATTCACTCACAATCAGAATAAATCATGTAAATAAATAAAATATAACCAAATTCAAACATACACCTTATGCAAACGGTTAACTAGCATTATACTCGACGTCTGCTGGCCAATTACTTGTGAAAATTACGATCATCTATCGACTTTGAGATATTCCATAAGCGATGTTTCCCATGAAACATGCTAATTCCCGTTAACTTGTTAGCACATTTTGCTCATTTATCAACTTTTACGGGAAACAGAGCAAGCCTTCGCACTAATGTGATTTCAAATTCATTAAAAGATTTAATAATGCATTTTTAATTTATTAATGAAATTAAACTACGTTTCTTCTTATGGAGTAGGCAATGATGTAAAAAAGTATGGATTCGTGATATGCTCAAAAAACAACCGAAAAAAGTGTTCCGAATGCAGTGACAGCACACCTACTCATATTTCGAATGAGCGTACATTTACCTAAACAAAAGAGTACAAACTGTACTCTCTTAGGCGGTTCGTTTTTGAGGCACAGATGGCGTATCTACCTTTATATATACAGAATATCATTGGGAGTTGATTAGTCATTTATAAACTATAAAACTCACACTGGTAGAGTTTTGAAATTGCCTCACGACCGCCGTGATTTTATATACACCCATGAATGAGCTTTATGTGCCTTCTAAAGCACAAATCCTCTTTCTTGTCATAGAACTTGGTTAATTCCGTCTGTTCAGGTGCTTTAATATCACGGGGACTGTCCTGTTAAATTTTACTGTGGTATCTTGAAAAGTAGTAATTGTAATAATAAAAGCCTTAATCTTAGATCTTATGCACAAGCTGACTCTAAAAGTATCCGCGACAAAAGTCTGCTCCTCGCGTCAGTTGGGCAAAATTTTTATTCATAATCAAGTCGCTCGCTACATGTCATAGTGACATTGTAGTATGCTCGTGCTTTTGATTTTGTATCCTTTTAATTCAAATTCAATTCAAATTCAAAATTCTTTATTCAAATTAGGCTTACAAAAAGCACTTATGAACGTCAAAAAATATACAAAAATATAATAAAAACAATTAAAAATACTAAACTAAAAATATGAATTTTGATGCTTTGAAAAAAAAGCGCTTCAGTGGATTGGCCTGTTGAGAAAGAAGCACCCAAGAAAACTCAACAGTGTAGCCTTTTTTAAAAACAATTACTTAAAATAATGACGCCTTAGAGTCAATATTTCAATGAATAATTTTGTGTTATTATTATGTGTCAATTTTTTTTGGTTCATTTTCTTTCGTAATTGTGCATCTAGGCAGTTAATTGTTTATCTAAGGCTCTAATACAATATTTGACCTTGTGTTATTAGTGTTATTATTACATAACGGATTTCACCAATCTCTTTTAGTTTACATAGTAAGTAGTGATGTTAACTTGCAAATGGAGCTACTTTTTTCGGTTCATCAAAACGTTTTATTTCCATCCATCGCAACGATAGCTTGACGTATTGATAAACAATAATTTCATGATAAACGCTTCATCTTATAAAACTAGTCAACGTCCCAATTGACCCGTTTAAAATGTCAAATTGCACTTTGAGAAGGTATCAAAATGGCAGTGATCGCGTCCCGGCCGTGGGCGAGGTCGTTGCGAGTGAAAAGGGATAATTTGTGTAGTTGTGCGCGTCCCAGGGTCTAATGAGTTGTAATAAGTGCCACCCAGCGAGACTCCTAGAGCCGCGGGAATATGTGGAGGCGGCTTCTTTACTGGCAACGGAATATAACGCGGATAACGTTTGGTATTTTACGATAACCCATCTGGTGTAATGGTTAAGACGTCGGCTATTAGACCGAGGGTTCCGAGTTCGATTCCCGGACAGTACAAACATTTGTGTGCATGAACATGTTTGTATTGGTCTGGGTGTTTTCTATGTATATTAAGTATGTTTTACAAAAAAAAGTATATACGTATGTTTATCCGTTGTTTAGTACCCATAATACAGGCAAATTGCTTAGTTTGGGACTAGGTGGTGCTGTGTAATTGCTGTGTGGATTTTTATAAAAATTATAAATAAATAATATTTATACTATAGCTATTAATTTTATTAATAACCACCAAAATACAGTATTATGGCAAAACCCTTTTTGCCGACGTCTCGACCATTACACCAAACGGGTGATCAACTACTTGATTTGATTCACAGAAAAGCCGCCTCCATACGACCAACCTACGTGTGCAAACGGTTACGACTGCATTAGAGCGCGTCAAGCGAGCGGTCACGAGTGCCACACTCAGCCAAGTGGCTGAGTCTGGCACTCAATAAAGCGCAGGGTTAAATTAAGCAAGTGCTTAATTTAACCCCTTCTCTCTACCTACCTACTTTTTCAAAAGTCCTTTGGTAACGGTTTGCCAACAGGTAAAACGTCTGTTCATTTGTCTAGATATTCATTTTTCAAAAATATTTGTTAATCTGAAAATGTTGACCTATTATTATTACAATATCCCTGGTAGTCAATTATCCATCAAGCATTCATTAACACATACTCCAGAATGACGAGTGTTTGTGGTTGTTGATATCACTTACCATCAGATGAATCGTGTTCTTACCTACGAACAAACTAAACAGAGCACCTAATTATTTTATATTTGACTTGACAACCGGAAAAGCCGCCTCCATACAACCAGCCTACGTGTGCAAGCGGTTACGACTTCATTAGAGCGCGTCGAGCGAGCGGTCACGAGCGCGCTTGCTCGGCCACACTGCGCTTTATTGAGTGCCAGCCTCAGCCACTTGCTTAATTAAGCTCGCCAACAAACTGTACCGGAGTTATTCTAATAGACCCCGCGAGACATTCTGGGTTCGTGTGCGATAATACGACGGGGTTTCAACCATTTGCGGACGTCTTTTGTTTCTCTTATTTGAAGCGTGACCTTTGGTGTTTTGTTTGTTTTTTGTGCCATAGACAAAGGCTCGTTCTAAGAGTATTAATAAGGTAATAGAATATTAATGCAGGCACACCATCTGACAGTAAAAGGTTACTGTCAGCTAATATTGCTTTTAGCTAATATTGCTAAATTATGAGAAACAAATGCTTATCTGATACCATGGTCCTTAAGCTCAAAACAAAGACATATTAAACAGTTACTAATACAGCGCCAGGAATAGGTTTTCGGTCACCCATCCGATAATAGACCATTGCGATATTTGCTCAACATTCACGACCATCAACTGTACATGCTAGCCGATATGCCATCACCATCATTGATATAAGCTTATAACGACACATTAAGTAAGACGTTACCACACAGCATGACTGGGGTGTTTGGTAGTGGGGACCACGCAGGCCCAGTACGGTCTTTAGTTTTAAATCTCTTTAAAACACGGCTTCGAGCTTCGAGAAAATATTTTACGGTTACAAATCCAACGTAGACCATCGCAATACTTGCTTGACATGTGATATCGTCAACCGAAAGCTCCACCAGCCTCATATATTACTTGGTGGTAGACTCGATACTGAGTCGTCTAGGTAGGTACCACCGCAGTGCCAGATATCGCCCCGTGAAACAGGAGTGTTATGCACTTTTGAGTTTCGGGCAATGAGGGCGCTGTAGTTAGTGAAATTACCAGGTATAAGGGACCTAACATCTGTTATCTCTGGTGACGGGCGCGGTGCGGCATTGACGGAGAATAATAACTGGCTATCAGTTGATGGTCTCCTTCACTCTGTCATGGTCAGGCGTATCACTTAGCATCAGATGAGCGTCTTGACCGTCCTGTACACTTAACATATTAACATATATATATATATATATATATATTTCACTACTCCATCTAAATAATAAAATACCACAAGATTCATAAAAAATAACATTCTATAAAACCGCTTTGAATTATTTCTTGAAGCATCCCTACGAAGCTATCTTGGCGGCTTCTAATTTGTAATGACCGCGGTCTAGTGCGGCTATTAAGTTATTACCGGGACATTCCAGCCCGATATTAAGCTAGATTGCTGTGTAAAGATAAACACGGTCTAGCCTGGGATGTCGTTTATAAACACTGGGATATCGATCCGAAAGTGTTTATCTATATTGTTTATTAAGCACGCTTGTACAATTTTTATTTACACTGAACAATTTCGCAATAAGCTATTTATGGGTACTAAACAACAATTTTGTATGTAAATACATAACATACTTGGTACGTATTCATGACTTACTTTATTCTTTACTTTTTCTCTTCTTCTCTTACTTTATTATGTTATTAACTAAGACAATTTTATTTTTGTCACAATAGAAAAATATTTTTTTAATTACTAAGACAATTTTCTTTTTATATCACTAAATTTTAAATGTTTTCATAATTAAATTCGTAAGGCCTTTATAACTGCACACTTTTTCACTTACCTGCAATAATGAGGCTTATCAAATTTTATAATTAAATTAATACAAACCATTACGAATTCGTTAATTTAATATTTTATAATTAAAATCACTATAATATAACCGTACAAAAAAAAATTCTTTTAAATAGTGTTTTCCAGTGAATTTCGATAAATATAATACGTGACAAAATTATTAATAGTACGATTAATTCAAATACGTTTAAGAACGTATCGATGGGTAGAGTCCTGTTGAACAAGTTGTAAGGAAAACAGTCCAGTTAAAGCTAGCAAAACTTGCCTAAGGCTGTGCGTATAAAAAATACTTAGTCTTACTGCTTTGTAGATACTCACAATGATTATCAACATAATTCTTTCAGCAGCTACTGTTGAACTAAGCCTGCTCCCTAGTTGTAATTATAATCTTCCGGCTTTAAAATTCTGAAGAACTCTGGCACGGAATATTCCCAAAGTAATTGAGGTTACCGGAGCCCTAAAACTCCCTCTGCCTTTATTTCCTTTTGTCTCTCCTTTTTCAACCCCATGACCGCCAGAGACGCCCTAAAGCGTCATAAACAATAGACTTTCCATTGTGTCTGGATTCCTGGCTGTCAATGGGTAAAGGTCGGTAATATATGAACATGCTCTACATTGACGATTGCTTTTTTAAAAAAAAAACAACCTAAATTAATTAATTGCTTACCATATTCGCAACTATTGGTTTTTTTAAAATGCATTTAATTAGCATCGTAATCAGCATTACAGCGTAATATGTGCACTGCTGATTGAAGGCCTTCTCTAATGATTTCCACGTGAAACAATCCCCAGCAAGAAGATGTCCATCTGCCATCAACCACCTTGATTAAGTCATCGTTTTATTAACAAACTTTCCCACTCCATCGGCTAATCCTGTGAGCTATATCATTCATAATTATTAAACTACGTTCTTATAACTATACTTTGCAGAATTTAGCACTAATGCCAGTGGAAGGCAAACCTTATGTTACCGTAAAAAGTTCATTTATTGTAGATTTCAACGCGGTTGTTAGCGAACATAAAATTGGACACGGCCGTTCTGATGAGCAATTTGCCGCGCTCAACTTAGGGCTCTGTGACTCGCTTTATTAATTGTAAGCCCTAGGCTACATAAACATTGAGAATCAAGTTTTATATGGAAATGTTTGATTCATCGAAGCATAGACTGTATTCGAGTAATTGATATAGGTATGTTTTTACATCAGAAAGTGTACAGAACGGTAATTTACTCACCTGGTGGTAAGTGATACGCCTGACAATAACTTGGAATTACTAAGGAAGTGAAATGATTTTTAGTCACATTTAATAAAAAAAACTATGGTTTAACTAACTAGTGTGAAATATCACAATAAATTGCTTATTACTGAAAAGAATTATATTTACTGAAAGGAATTATTTGAAACTCATTTTTCTAAAAGTTTTCGTTGTAGATAAATATAAATTGCTAACTTTTATACTAAGCTTTACTTTGGAAGTAGGTAGTGTTACCAAGGGTTCTCATTTTTTCAGGACTTTAGGAAAAAAGTAACTGCTCTACATATCCAACAGACCTTTTCTATTCTGATACTCCCAGACTCGAACTAGAGAGACATTTGGAACTAGATAATTGAAACTTATCCTTGTGGCAATACCGAATCTCGAAAATTTCAACTATTACGAGATCGAAAGCATCTCGTAACTATACCCATATAATAATCAAAACGTTTCGTTTTAAAATAACGCAATCGGCTTGCAAGATTCTAAACACAATGGCAAATCTATTGTTTGTGACAATTTAAGGTATTTCTGGCGGGCACAGGTTAAGGTCGTGATATCACTCCGTCAAGTCGGCTCATTCGTGTCAAAGTATAGCACATCAATAATAAGATTTTCAAGCTGGATTTTTTAAGAGTTGTAACTTAAGTCTTAAAAATTTTATTATATTTATCCTGAAATTAATCTCACTAGAATGGCTACAGTAGTTATTATAAGTAATGTCTGAGCTTATTAAGTCATCAAGTTCGCCACAGTGCCGGATCCACATCAGTGAATATTATAATTATATTATCTATGACGATTAGACCTCTAAGGTGTGACCACCACAGTGCTAGTTTTTAAAGTTACCATTATTTGAATAGATATTATTTTTATTTTATTATTTTATAAAAAGAGTCCGTGGCTCATTGGTGTGGACTGTGCCTTCCATTCGGGAAGGTGTTGGTTCAAATCCCGCCACGAACAAATGTGTGATTTCAAATTTTCGAAATAATTATACGTTATCCGACGTTCTTATGGTGAGGAAAACATCGTGAGAAAACCAGCGCACGCCTTCGAAGAGATTCAAAGGTTGCGTGCGTAGTCCAATCCGCACTGGGCCCGGTGACGATTAAGCCTATACACCTTTACGGGTAGGCTCATGCCCCTCGGTGGATGGATAATGAGTTGATGATGATGATTATACAAAATACCTTAGATCAATCGTTCCGGGTGACGGACGTAGGGCAGTGTTGGTGGAAAATAATGACATCGAATCCTAAATGTAGTATTGGACTTTTCAACCATTACACCATACAGGTGGGAGGCAATGATGTAAAAAAGTATGGATTCGTGATATGCTCACAAAAAAAAATCGAAAAAAGTGTTCCGAATACAGTGACAGCACTCATACACATATTTCGAATTCGAACACATTTACCTAACAAAAGAGTACAAACTAAGTACTGTACTGTACTTCGGCGTTCGTTTTGAGCACGGATGGCGTATCTATCTTCTATATATACAGATTATCATTGGTGGTAGGTAAACCTTTATCATATTTTCTAAATAGCCATAACTGACTCAATTTCCAAATACATATCAAAATTTGGCTCATTAGGTCATTAGGTAAGCACCAATTCGAACCCAATACTTACCAATATAAAACTTCACACAATACCACCAACCATTTAAATAAAGTACTAATTTTCTACAACTCCATACTTGTTTGAAACGTACAATTCCTATGGGAAAACAATAATGGCAGTCATCGCGGCTTCCCATGCCGATCGCCTATTGGCCGCGAGTAAACTAAGCAAATTACATTAGCAAATCGTTTAAATGTACGTGAGAACTGAGAGGTTGGTATTACTGAATAAGGTTCTATGCTCTATAGGCAATTAATGCTGGTGTGAAGCCTATGCGCATAGTTACGGAGAAAAAAGAGGTTTTGTTATTTGGACGGACGGACAGACAGACAGACAGACTTGACGAATCTATAAGGGTTCCGTTTTTGCCATTTGGCTACGAAACCCTTAAAAGAGTACTAAACATACGCAAGTAATAAATATGTTTGTATTGTTTTTCATTACATACATAGTTAGGATCTTTGCATCTAAAACAGCGAATTAAATATATTATGTAGATAGCAATTAAAAATACTTATAAACTATTGAATATAAATATGTTAAATTTCATCTATTCAATATTATTTCTTCTAAAGATCTGAGCATCTTGCATGCTGAACAATAATATCTATTACGAAAGGCACATAACTCACAAATGCACATCCAACTACTCAATGACTGATTGTTTGCAAAATGGACTCGAGTCATAACCGTCTTTCTTTTACCTTTGACTTATCGATTCCTCACATAAAATTTATGGAGAATTACCATTGACAATCACGCCTACTCTTAAGAAATCAAAGACACTCAAGTCACCCATAGCAAAGATTATTAGCCCTATTCGTAAGTAATCTCCACTAATTCAGCGTAGAAAAACCCGCGTTATACTCGAATGGACAATCGATTCTTTGTCGTGCGACTCAATATATTTTAAATGACTCCTTGAGCGGCGAGCTCGGATTCTTTTTGACGGTTCCTTTTCGAATTCGAATGGCGGATATTTATTTTTAAAATTTTAATTAAGAATAATTTCTTTTTTAGCTGCCGTCTGTGGACGTGTGCCGGCATTAGCGCGCTTGTCCACCGGTGTTTGTGGAGCGTTGGAGGTCGTTGGATTTCGAAAATGGAACTACCACATCTTTGACTTTTTTACTTTTATTGTCATCATGGTTAGATGTAAATATAGAAATAAGTAAAATTTATTGTAGTCGCTGTCCCTAGCTATTATGACTTAATTTTATGGATTTTTAGGATTAATGCTACGATTTTTTTATCGAACCATGTGATGTAATGGTTGTGAAATCGGTATACACTAAGGGTTCCACGTTTGATCCCGTGCAATACATCATTGTACATAAAAAATTCGCTACTTCTTTCAAAGCAGCCCTACAATGATTTTTCATCATGGAAAACTCGGTCTCACTAGTTATTTCTTAAGACCAGATTAAGTTTATTCACCATACAAGCCATACAAACACCGACTACCGTGAACGTAACTCAGCCCATTGTTCGAACAAAGGCGGTGTAGCCTTGATTATGGTAAAGTATCGCTAATTGAGGCTGGGTGTTAATGCGCTCTTTTAGCACTAAGATCAGTAGACAGATTAAGGCATGCTTTTGCAAAGATATGAAGATTTTACTATCGTTTTTATACAGACGCCCTGAGAAGACCGGGAAACTTAATCTGCTTTTAGAGGTAGGTGGACTGGCTGGAGTGACCAAAGCCGCCATGGCTCACACACAATGGTTCACTGCACGGACTAAGTGCGGAGACCACAGACATCAGAATATACATTAGACTGGACAAGCCGCCAAGTTTATAGGCAGCCCCAGTGTCGCAATTTCTTTTCGGTTCTTTCCTAAGTATTATATTCTTGGAAATTTACTGATTCATTGCGATATAGCATGTTACAATTGCACAGGATGGCATTTTGGAAAAAAAACGTAATTCTTCTTATATTCGTGTTTCTTGACTCGTCTCACAGAGCGTAAACTGGTAGCCAGTGTATGCTCGTTGAGCTCACAGTTGTCGCACTTTAAACGCGGCTTGCCCCATCTCCTGTATCATGAGACCAACCTCATTAACATAAAACATTTTGTTTGATTCTTGTATTCAGTTTAGAATCCATCAAGATTTACCTCTTTTCAACCTATCGCAGTCCACTGCTGACATAGGTCTCCCCCATTTTACGCCAGATATCCCGGTCCTCCGCTTTCCTATACTTATACGCTATACTTGCCAAGAAGCGAACTCCAAGATTTACCTACTTAATGGCAAAAGGTTAAAAGTAACCACACTTAATACCGAGTCACCCTATAACAGATGTATACTCTAGAGTGTTAAAATATGTCTTTACTTGTACAAGTCGTGCCCAAATGGTTTGCAAACAACTGACAATGTGCGAACTTATTGTTTATAAATACTCACTCACAACTTGTATGAATATTGTCTGTTTGACGACCCATTTGGTGTTGCGGTTGAGAGGTCGGCTGCAACACCAAGGGTTCCGGGCTCGATCCCCGGGCAGTACAAACATTTGTGTGCATGAACATGTCTGTAATGGTCTGGGTGTTTTCTATGTATGATATGTATGTATTAATTAAAAAAAATGTATATAAGTATATTTATCCGTTGTCTAGTACCATAATTACAGGTTCACGCTTAACTTGACTAGATGCGCTGTGTGAATGTCAGTGGATATTTATTTATTTATTGTTTTAGCGTTGCATACAGAAATGGCTCTCATACACTGTATTTTATTAGGATCTTATATTTATCTTCTTCTATATTTTATAAAAATAATGTTTTAACCAGTGTTAACTAATTTATTATTTTATGGTATTTTTGTGATTAAGATAGATTTAATTTTTGTGTGACGTCATTTATTCACTGGGTTCCGTCAGAATATCGGCGCTATTGCGACGCTTGTTTTCATAGCGTCGAAATGGTTTAAGCTGAGGCGGAACCCTTTGACCATTTTAATGCTATTATTATTTTTAAGAAAAATGACCATATTTTTAAGAAAAATGACCATATTTTTTCTGTTTTTGTAAAGGTCAATAAATGGTTTTTCTTTCTTTCTTTCTATTTTCTTTATTGAAAGATTATCTCAAAGAGATTTATAACAAGTGATAAAAAGACCGCCCTAATTGTACTTCTATTTTAGGAATAAAATCGGTAATCATGTTATACGCAAGAGAACTAAAGTCACTGATTGGCTCGACGATCAGCAAGTTAAAGTGACAATGGGCTGGAGTGGCGACCGCGTCTTGGAAAGTGTTACTAGGACGCCCTCATGTCCAATGACCGACGATTACTAAAAGTCGCTGTGTAGTTGAATTAGAAAAGCGGAGGACCAGTATACCTGGCGCAGAATTGGGAAGACTTATGTCCAGCAGTGGACTACGATATGTTAAAGAGAGAGTAAGATAGTAATACGCAGACCAATACGTACAGATATGTTTATGGACACAAATGTTTCTTCAGCCCGAGGTTCGAACTCGGATCCCTGGGTGTAACAGCTACTTCGCAACCATTACACCACATGTATCGTTATTTAGTAATGTATGAAGTTAGTATGCTGTAATATATATACTGTGGTCAAACTAACACTCCATACTTATGTACTATGTTTTAATTAGCATTAGATATTTAAGTAAACATTACCACGCTCGGTAAGGAAACTATGCGTAATTTCATATTTACCACATAATTAAATTAAGGCTTCCATTCATATTTACTGACACATGTTGTTTAAAATTGACATTTATGATGATAATTAAAGTTTCGTATTCATATTACGTTAAAATTACACATTGATGATTGTACTTCATTAGCGATGAACCTACTTAATAAACAATGATGTAATGACAGCATCTATGAGGGAGATCATCCATGATTTTTAAGCAACATTTGCTGTTTTATAACCCATTTTCGCTATTACTTACTAGGTTTAATCTTGATAGCGTTCCAGTTTCAGTTGCGTGCACGAAGATGATCAGTAGGGTATGCAAAGTGAGTTACGCTAATCGCAAAAACAATGAATAATTTACATTTTTGTGAAATTAAGTGCTGTTGATGACAGTATGGTTTCAAATCTGTAGAGGAAAATAGGCGAATAAGTGGAAATCATTTATATATTGGCGATTTTCCGGGTTGTCTGGACGCACAGGGTATGCACTGCTTATTTGCATATATAGAGTGCACGCCACTGCTTGGAACTGATATTCAAAACATTTTAAAATATGTTTTCATAGATTTGACACCGTCGAAAAGCGATTGTGCCAACATTATCATCACAAATAATATTTGTATTTATTTATAGCCTGTCACGTGACATTTGTCGCTAATGTAATATTTAGAGATCGGATAATCGAATGCATATTCACCTAAACTTATTTTATGGCGAAGAAAATATGGAGACGGCTTCTTTTTTTCGGAATTACGGCTCCTCATTTAAAAACCTTTATTTAAATGTGCATTTCATTATATTTATAATAAAAACGCTAACGGTATTCATCCCGAAATATCGGTTTTTTTCCATACAAGTAATGTACATACAAATCATATATTGTAATAAAAACACTACAAACGTAATGAAAATACATTTAAATCCGAACATTAAATGCATCAATTCCGAAATCCCGAAATCTTTACGATAAAGAAGTACTTTCCATACTAAGGCGCCGGTCAACTTTAGGTAAATATGCATCCGATTATCCGATCTATAATAATATTATAAGCAATTATAAGCCACCAACTACATGAGATGGTCCTCCTTCTATTCATATAGAGAGCGTCGGTGGCTCAATGGTGTGGACTGTTGCCCTCACAAGACATCGGAATAACAATTAGACCGGACGAGTCGCTAAGTTTATAAGAAGACCCAATGTCGCAATTTCAACTTACACACACACATTAAAAATACTTACACTTAATAATATTACTCGTCATTGGTCAATGTTTACCCAATCACGGACACCTTGAACGCGGTGATCCATGCGGAAGCGTTATATCGATAGATGTCGATACTTTTTCTATTACCTGCACGAAGATTCAAAATAAAAATCCTACTGTTAATTTTGGGTTACGTGAAATAAATGTTAATTTTAAATGAAATATATTATTGGTGTATTAATAATGTTGAGGAACTTTAATAATATTATTTAAACAATATTATTAAGCCGCGTAGCTTTATTCATTTATTAGAACTATAATTATCGATCGACGTATGTATATCATATCATCGCTAAAAATCAATACAGCGAAAGTAAATTTTAATTACATTTCAAGAGATAATGTTTAGAATGAAAACATATATTTTTTAAATAGCAACACCCAATGCAGATACGAGTATGTACGAGTAGATATGGTAAAATTAAAATAAATATTTGTCTTGTAAAGGTTACTTATTCCATGTTATAATAAACGTAAAACTTACAACGCTGATCTTCTGGGAACCTTAAATATTAGATACTATTACTATAGAATAGCTTCAGAAAAGGGCAGACATAATATAATGATAAATGTTAAAAAGTTATAAAATAAATCACTATTTGTTCATTATTTTATAAAATCCTTACAACCACATTCACAAATTAAAAATGGCCGTGGCGTGTTCACAGTCACCATTGATAAAAAGCCAATAGCCGTCGTGATTCTTATCAACTTTGTTCGCTTATTATGTACTTATGTTTTTAAACAAAACTTAAATATCGAATAAAAGATATAAAATAACTTTATATAAATAAAATAGCCTCAAAATATTTCTTAAATACTGTTAGTAGAATCGAGGATATAAAAAAATACAAACGTAAAATAATAAACAAAAACCTTCCGCTTCCATACAAGACTGCATACGAATATATCGATAGGTGGGTCGATAAAATGGTTCTCACTAGGCGTTTGTACCAACGGACGCGGTCAGGGGCCGTACTACCGAATAATGGTTCTAGTGGAACACGAGTAATGTTCGCTAACCATTGCGCGCATATTATGAATTGCGAACCGACGAACAGTTAGCACAGCCGCATTGTAATATAACTACCGAGATCGTTACAAAGAATTTACAGTGATATGTTTTCATGAAAAAAACGGACGATTCGTTTAAATATCCTTTTTTAATTATATAAATCAAAGTTTTCGGTTCTTACCTGTGAAAAGTTATTCCATTATTTGCTAAATTTACTAAATCACTGCGATGATGACATGTTACTATTGCACAGGACGGCATTTTGGAAAATAAACGGTATTTTCTTCTAAAATGCATGCGTCTGGACGCGACTTACACAGAGTGTAAACTGGCAGCCAGTGTATGCTCGTTGAGCTTACATTTGTCGCGCTTAAAAACGCGGCTTGCCCCCATCTCCTGTATTGGGAAATCTGTGGTTGCCCTCCTACCGGAAGGGCTGAGGTTCAAAGACCGCCACGTACCAATGTTTGAATTTTCGATATTATATGTACGTTATCCGACGCTTGTACAGTGAAGGAAAACATCGTGATGAAACCTGCGTACGCCTGCGTAAATTCAAAGGTTGTGCGTGAAGTCGTCCAACCCGCACTGGGCCCGCGTGGACGACTAAGTCCTAATCACCTTATACGGGTAGGCTCGTGCCTCGGTGGGGACGTGTAATGGGCTGATGATGATGAAAGTGCGTTCCGAACTTTCGACGTATGAAGGTTTTCATCGGCGTAAAATTTTTCGTCACCAATTTTTACGAAATTTACTTTACTTGCACGATTCACCCAAACGCACTAGCTACTACGCTATTGAACCTTCGATAATAATTTTATTGACACAAAATTATTAACTTAACTAATCCGCGCTATCGCGTTCCCTGTAGAAGGTAAATTGTGCAGTCCCCACGAAATATCTCCAATGCTGGTAATTGGTTGAGTCATACAAAAACTCCGTCGGTTTACTACTAGGTAATCATTTAAGATAACGTTTAATTAAGCAATCCTGGCAACAATCTTCATTAACATTTGCTTCCTAAGGGCAAGGGCGCGTTCACTTTGCGGCTGACTTTCACTCGGGTCAGCGAATTTTACACCTTTGAGCAATAATGTAAAAAGTATAGATTCGTGATACGCTCACAAAACAATCGAAAAAAGTGTTCCGAACGCAGTGACAGCACACATACACATATTTCGAATGAGCGTACATTTACCTAGACAAAAGAGTACAAACTGAACTCTCTTTGGTGGTTCGTTTTTGAGACACAAATTGCGTATCTACCTTTCAGAATATTATTGCATTTGAGCGAACTCTTGATACTTTTTATGGTCTTTTTATTCCTTTCTTTATTTACCATTATTACATACTCAGTCTCTCTCTTCAAACTATGATAGTCCACTACTGTACAAAGGTCTTCCCCATTTTGCGCCTGATATCCCGGTCCTCCGCTTTTCTCACCTATTATCGACTTTTATAACATCTGTTGACTCGAATGACGAGCGTAGTCCGGCACTGAGGTGAATAATAACTGTCTATCATTTGGTGATCTCCATCAATGCCGCTCTGTCATATCACTTACCATTAGGTGAGCGTCCTAACCGTACATTCGTTTCTGATTTTTAGATATTTTTAATTTTAAAAGGACATCCACAGTGCAGTGTGCATGCAGCCTGCATCGGGCGATGTGTCGGCGACTCGTTAGCCAACATGCGCCACGCTTTGGCTACATCTTAATTAACGGCGAAGCTACTGCCGGTCGCTTACCGGTACTCACTGTTTGTATGCAAAGCTCACACATTTCGATTGAGAAAATAAAAACATTTTTAATAACTTTTTTAATCTTCTAAAAGTAAAAATTTTAATATTGCATTTATATTCAACGCAAAACGACATGGTGCAAGAAGTTTGACTTGTCTGTGTGTGTGTTTGTATGTCTATGTCATCACATATTTAGAAAGGATGAAACGATTGTTTTTCTTTATAATAATAGTGAGCAAGTTTGAATTAGGTAGCCTATGAAAAGCATGACTAGATGAATCATGTACACTAAGGTTTTCATGGACGGGGAATGTGCCTTGCTGTGGACTCTTATAAGTTGATGATGATGATTGTGGTAAGTCTCATTATGTGCTTTTAAATTTATTAGAGCTGAACATAAATTATAAAAAAATATCTCTTTAAAGAATACAGCTGAATCCCAACTCAAATGAATAAAGATGAAAAAAAATTTTTTTAACTTTAAAACTACCGATACCTCCGGTAGTTGGCAGCACTACACACTTATTAGGTCGTATATTGACGACCAATTAAGGCTCGTGTTCCCATCAGGACGCGATAAGGGCATTAGTTGGTGTCCGCCGCACACAACTTTATGTTAATCCAACTCAATGATTACGGATTTAAAACCGCACAGTTGTCTATGGTACGATGAGAGACAATCAAGGAGGTTGAGAGTATTAACAACCTCTTTGGATACAATGACCATAGAGCCGAGTTCTGGAATAGACAATGCAAGTGTGCTAATAAAATGTTACATTTGTATTAAATATTAATAAAGCAAATGGTATTTTTATTTACTAAATATTTATTGCTGCTGTGTGTGGACTGGGTGAAAATCGGAGGACCGGAATATCTGGCGCAGAATGGGGTGGACCTATGTATATCCAACAGTGAACTGCGATAGGTTGAAGAGAAAAAATGATTGAATTAAATTCTGACAACCAAGTACTTATTCTTTGCTGTGTGTTGATGCCACAATCTACCTGTCAAGTTAGATACAAAACAAACAGAAAGCGAAAATCATAGGCTTTTCTGCTGTTTAAGTTTTAGGGACAATAGATCCAATAGAAAACGGGGAACCGCTTTATATACTTATACCTTACCTTGTAAATTGCCCGCGTCTCAAGCGTGGAAATATAAAAACTTATTTTTTATTAGTTTCTGTATTTGTGCTTAATTATAAAATGTAATTTATTATAAATGTTTAAATTAATCTAGCTAGTATTTATAATTATGTATTTTTTATGTTTGACTCAATTTTAAGGTGTTCGGATGTTTTTTTTTTTCATTCATATAATATGGTTTCTGTTGTCTGAAATAAACAATTTGAATTTGAATATTGTTAACCTACTTACAACCTAACATACTACGAAACGTAGTATCTCATACTGTCCCATCAAAGGGTGACTAACGACCCGGACCACACTCGCATCGAGCCAGTCCTATTTACCGATAGTCGACACAATCGATTGATTTATAATCGAGTACCCGCCTTGATGAGTTGATTGTATGATGCCGTCACGGAGAATGTTTGTAACGCCTCTTTGTAATACTATCGCTATTGAAGTAGACGTATTTTGACGTATGTCGACTGTTTGTTGCTCTATTTCAGACCGAATATCGATTTATCGGATTTTTCGGAAGGACTTTTCGCTGTTAAACACGGTTGCTTCACCGGACAATTGGCGTGCGCAGATGGTTCTCTGCACAAAACAATATGCAGCGAGCCTAGGGGTATTCCAGAGTGAGACTGGAACTTTGGCTTAGGGCGTTGAAGGGGGTCTGGATAACGTTTTATGTGTGTGGGGAGAAAAACGACCGGGTACGTGCCGGTAACGCGAATAAGGAAGCTACAGGGAGCTTCGACTCCGACTTCGGTCTTGTAGTGTTGCGTGTGTTCGGACGCTTTGCGCGATGGTGATCGCGTCGTCTGGGTCGTTGTGCACGTCCCGGGAAATGTTCGATATTTAATTCTCTACATAGATATCCCCTACATTGCCAAATATCGTCCAGTGAAATAAATAGGTACTGACTGCAAGATCGGTTCACAAGTTTCAAAGTCAATTCTTAATGGGCAATATATATAACTTTGCTCCTGGCATCCTTTGGAATAAAATTATGAATTACGTTATCCGCAAGAGAAATAAAGTTGCCGACATAGCCCGTCGGATCAACAAGCTGAAGTGGCAGTGGGCCGTTCACGTATATCGCAGAACCGATGGCCGTTGGAGCAGACGAGTTCTGGTGTGGAGACCGCGTCTTTGCAAGCGTAGCGTAGGACACCCTCGTAGCGGTGAACCGACAAAGCCCAAAAAGTTGCTGGTGGAGGCTGGATGAGGGATGCGGAGGACCGGGATATCTAGCGCAAAGTGGGGGAGGAGTCCAAAAGTGGACTGGACCAGATTGAAGAGAAAATCCTGTGAAATGGGATTGTTAGTTAGTTATTGGTGCCGCAACTTACGGCACCCGCCCGAAATGTAGGGGTGGTGACAATTCTATTCCAATCTGCCGTCACCACATAACCACATTTCACCCATTTCGTATATTGGTTGAGACGTCAGTTACTACACCAAGGGTTTCGAGTTCAAACCCCGGTCAATACAAACATTTGTGTGCATGAATGGTCTGGGTGCTTCTATGTATAATATGTATTTATTTACAAAAAATAAAGTATACGAGTTTGTTTATCCTTTATTTAGTAGGTAGGTGACCATAATACAGGCTATGCTAAGTGTAGGAATGGTATCCATAATTAGGCACACAAAATATGAACTTAACAACAGTTTTATTGAAACAATGGGTTTCCCTGCGCATGTTTTTGTAAACAAACGAAATCCCAATTGGCGATAAATTAGGTGTTTGCGGTTTAGATTGAAACTTATTTCCTTGTAAAGGTTGATTATCGCAACATGCAAGTGTATAATTAAATATTGCCAAAACATGTGCTTTTTCCCTATATTTGATGTCTGAAGAAACCCTTTGAAAAGTACATACCTACATCATCAATCATCATCAGTTTAATCTTCCCGTCCCACATAACACAGCCATAAAAGTTCGCAGTTAATATTGAAAAAAAAATAACTAAAGAAAACTTTCTTAAAATATTCAAGTAAAAGAAAGGTTACAACGGTATGCATTTTTTTATAAAACACAATTTCTAGTAAATAATACCATATATTATCTGTGCTAATACCAACCTGACGAAATGACACTTCCACTTTCCCGCCAAGATGTCCTTGACGTTTCTCAATTAATGTCATTTTAACGTACATATATAATAATTTACTAAGTATAACATGCCACATATCACAAATCGTTACTTTTTTTCCACCAAGAAGTTCGCATTGCACAAAACGCGAATCCATATATCAAATTTGGATGCCCTAATGGGGTAACGAAGCGTGACCGCTGGCAGGTAGCTCGGGTGGCAAAGGTACCGGCTGCCCTTACTTATTGGTCTGCCACACTATAAGTCTTGCTTGGATAACGTTTACACATTTTAAATGACGCGCCAATGGTCGATGCTTGAGATCTTCGTATGATACTAAATTTAAGTTGGTTTCGGTAACTAGATCCTGAGATATCCTAGTTTAGGCACTATTGGTAATACCGTAACGGGATATATAGCAACGCAAGGCAAGTGCGAATAATTGAAGATTATCTTTTTAAACTTAGAACGCCTCAAAGTAGTGCACGCAGCAAAGCTTTTTGGAGATTCGAACAAAACCTACCACGTGGGCCAATGCATATTTAGTACCTACTAGTAAACGACTACCAAAATAAGATTCTATAGGCCGTTCTTTTAGTCCTCTTTTTATGTTAAAAAGAGTACAGGACGGTCGGGACGCTCACTCAATGGTGGGCTCACCAAGAAGTTTCTGACCAAGACAGAGCGTCATTCTTCTTCTTAGCGTGTCGAAGGCAAAGACACATTCAAATTTTAGCGGCCCAGAGAGCAGCCACAGCGACAGCATTATCTGACACTGTCATTGGGTCCTCCCGCGTGCAGCTGGAAGGGCACGCCGGGCACTATGTCAGATGGGCCATCGTTTTGGCCGAACCACAAAGGCAATCAATGTCCTGATCACCCGAAAAACCCCATCTAGCCAAAATTTCCCTGCTGCAGCCAGTCTGCGTCCGAAGCCTATTCAGAGATCTCCAGATCGGCCATGACAGCTCATGCCCAGGAGAGAGGGGAACAAAGGGAACCGGAATACTAGAACCAATCTTTGCACGCCATAGATTAAGTCTCGCTAACTCGGGGTCAGTTGAGAGAGAAATAGTCCCCTTTATAAAGCTGTTACGACTTTTTAACCTCTGGGCAACAGGAATGTGACCGAACATTGGGTGCCGAGAGTCGCTATCCATCTTAACTCTTTCAAGAGAGCTAGCAACACCTCTGCGAAGCTCTGGGGGAGCTATTCCTGCCAGTGGATATAGTTGGTTGATCGGTGTAGGCTTGAGACAGCCTGTTATGATTCGGCTCGTCTCATTTAAGGCTACATCAACTAGCTTTGCATGGGCAGAACGTTCCCAAACATGCGTACTCGCCCGCAGAAAAGGAGAGCGCCAAACCCGACGTTCGAAGAACATGGGGTGAAGCACCCCATTTGGTGGTAGTAAGGCGCTTCAGCATTTTGTTGCGAGCATGTACCTTTTTCCTTATATTCTGGCAATTTTTCATGTACGTCAACGATCTATCTAGCATAATGCCAAGATACATCGGTGAGTCATTGTGAACAATAGGAACGCCCTGCCATACGATGTTCAATCTACGGCTGGCCTGGCTATTACACAAATGAAAAGCACACGACACAGTTTTAGAGGGATTAGGTTTGAGGGAATTATCTTTGTAATAGCAACTTAGGTTAGTTAGCGCTGCAGAGAGATTAAAGAAAGAAAGAAAGAAAAAACATTTATTGGCCACAAGGAACACAAGTAATAAAATATAAATAAGAAAAACATACAAAATAAACATAAAACAGATCCCAGTGGCCAATCAGGTACAAGCCTCAGCAAACGCTGCAGTAGTTTGACCCGCTGCAGCACTGATATTCTGGCTGTACCTGTGGCGAGTGAGTGAGATTAGCTTCAACCTCCTCCTCAAAGCTATTTGCCTGACAGGTAAGCGCAAGATCATCTGCATATAAAAAACACCTCCTGTTTGGGGTCATTGGTTGGTCATTGGTATAAATATTAAAAGTAAGGAAGCGAGAACGCTACCCTGTGGTAAACCATTTTTTTGAGACCGCCAACGGCTACAATCCTGCGAGAGGTGAACCTGGAAGCGACGATTATATAACAGTTCTCGGAGTAATGTGACGAATTTGAAGTCGTTAGTCATGGACTCCACCTTCCACAAAAGTCGCCTCAGATTAACTATGTCATATGCAGCCGAAAGGTCCACGAATACAGCGCCGGTTACCTTCTTTAACTCAAAACCATCTTCTATGTGTTGCGTCAGTTTAAGGACCAGGCACCCGGCAACAACAGGAAATTAGACTATATAGAGGATTATATATAACACTCACATATACTGTGACCAACCATTGTAATACTTACATTACATGCCGCAACGCCATCGAATCCACAAAATACTAACTTAAAACTTTTATGTAATAAATATTAATTTCCCTAATTCGCCCACGAGCCGCGCATTTACATTCACTGACAACGATAACAAATTGCAAGTTGCAATCCGAACTTTATGCGTGCAACACAACAACTTTAGCGTGTAAGAAATACGCCGCCGCACGGTGATATATTTTTCATTCATTGAGTAACTAAAATGGCCGAAGGCCTGGGTTGTATCGCTTTAGGCAGCTTTCATTGGGTATTCCAAAAATTTTGTTTGAAGTGTTCCGCATATAGAAAAACAATAAATAAATAAATGAGCTATAATTTTAGGGATATAACATTCAACAGCTCTCTTGGAGAAGCAGCGTTCTCTCACTGTAGTGAGGTGTACCTGACCTTTTATTGGTAACTATTGCTATCTCCAATCCAGCCGTCAATTATAAAAAATATGACCCATCGCGTCACTATCATGAAATAGGCCCTTAGTCAAGAAGCGAATGCGCTACAGATGATACCTCGGCCTTACGGAAGACGTTCGCTTTGTGTTTCGGTTAGTGAGTGAGGCTACCGGACGCCAATAACCTCTTTCGTCTTCCCCATAATATGGGGAATATTATATCGTTATCCCTCATTAGTTTCAAGGTTGGCAACGCTCTAGTAGCTTCATCATAGTAGTGTGTGCACGAGTGGCAACATTACTTACCGACAGACTTAAATGAACAATAAACTAACTAAATGCACAATCTCACTCAAAAAGTACCCGCAGCAAAAGTCAGCCTTTCGCGTCAGTTGGGCACAATTTTCATACTAACATAGTGACATGGTAGTATGCTCGTGTTTTTATTTTGTGGCCTTTTAATTTAAGGTCAACATTAAAATGAATTTTGTATGTTTTATATAGAACAATATGTATATTTGAACAATATGTTTTAAGCGGCTCGGACATTTTTTGGTTGATATTACTTCGTGATTGTGCATCTTGTTAGATTACTGTTTACCTAAGCCGTCAGATGAATCCTATATGTACTCCTTTGCCCATAGATTTAGAATTAGCGCGCTGCGCTTATAAGATACACGAAGCGTGGGAGTGAGAGGTCCTTAATCAAGTACAAAATGCCCGAGAGAAAAAAAGACAGCGAATAAAGGATTATGTGTTATTGTTTTTGCGAGTTAGCGGCGCATATAGCGGCCCGGTGTCTTGTCAGTCTCAGTCAAGTGTCAGTGAAAATTGTGAATATTATTGCTAATTGTTCTATTAGTATTGTAATTATTACTTATTATACAATTATGGTGTCGTGTGATGTAGGTACCTGGATGCAACGCTACTAGGCGAAATAATCCGAATTAATACACTTTTCTAGTACATACGATTTTATCATTGGAATTTTACGAACCATTTTTTACTTAATTTCAGCTAGAAATTGGCTTATAAGTATAAGTTTTCAATATAATTATGATTTCCATTTATATATTTGAGAATAAATAGTGTTTTTATTTAAATTCGCGAAAATAATGTATAAAATAGCAAATTGTTTGTTTACGCTAGTGCGTGACAAAGCGGTGACGTCATTACAATCGATAAAAAACTTAAATAGTTTTTTAGAAGAATACACAACATAAATATTGATGGTTTCGTCTACTTATGTAAAAATAACATTATTCATAGATACTTATGTTTTATTTACATATTGGTAAATAAATATCGATGTTTTCAGGTTTCCACATAGTTCACCATTGATGGAAAAATGGATGGAATAGAATGGACTTAAAAAAGACCAGATTAAACTCTTAATAGGAATTATGCTTATCTAAGAATTCAACACGTAAACGAAATTTTCAATTAAGCAAGGAAACCATACGAACACATCTCAAGAAAGTGTTATATTGAGAGGGCAATAAATAAAATCATTTAAATGTATTGAGTTAATTATTTTACTGTATCTATACTGATATTATAAAGCTGAAGAGTTAGTTTGTTTGAACTCACTTATCTCAGGAACTACTGGACCTTTCAGTTTTAGATTTCTTATTTATCGATAAAGGATATAGGCTGTACTAAAACAATAGTAGTGGAGCAGTAAGAAAGAATGATTGAACATTTTTCCTACATAGAGCTTTCCGCTGCGTGCGCTGTGAAAACGGTTAAAGTTTCGCAAAAGTCATGTATGAGAGTTCTAAAATAGACCGCGACAGCATATCTTATCTTTAAAGGTTAGCTCACAATAATTTCTTAAATTTATCTAAAACAATGCATTATTTGCGAAGGTTTTTCATTTCTGATTTTTCATAAACATAATATTAATCCCTATGCAAATGAATATGTTATTTATCACGAGTATTTAATTTAAAACAAATTGCCCTTCACAGCATTTAATTTAAATGAATATCTCAGTTCCTCCAGCTCAGGAGTTTCGCAGTTATTAGCTCAAAGTATCTAAGTAGTACTTAGTACTGAGCTACTGCGACTGCACACATCGGTCACCGTCGTTATAAGTTGTAAACAATTATAGGTTTGCTTATGATTCAGATTCATCAGGATTAAAATACCCATGATTTTCTTGGTTTCTGTACGAAAAGAGACCGCCCGTTGATTTACATCACAATCGATAATAAGAACTTTTGGCGTGGACAACACTATTTGGAACTTACACATAGACATTCACCAACACATATATACTTCAATATTTTTGTCATGCCTCTAAGCCGCCTTTGTGTATCTTGTATATACTATATCTATACCTTTGCCTACCCCTTAAAAAACTGATTTTAAACTTTACCAACTGAAATGCATAAAACGGTTATAACCCTAAAAGTAAGTGGCTTATTCTTGTGACCAAATATTGTACAATATTTAACACGCTCAAAAATATTTACGACTGCGATATTTAATTCGGCCACAAAAGCCTGCCGCCGCTAACGACCTACCTTTTTGTGCTCACTGGTTTATTTGAAATCCGCGCATGTTAAGTGATTCTTGTTATATTAATGTCGGGAACCTAATGATGTGATTTGGGTTCATATTTGCGTTATTTATTAGTAAAAAATAACAATAAATCTATTGGTTGAATTTAGGGATTAAATTACTGCTGTCGGTCGCTCATTGGTGTTTGTTGAACTGTTCCTTCCGAACTGGAGGGTGCAGGTTCAAATCCCGCCACGTAAAGTGTTTTCGAACTTTCGAAATTATATGTACGTTCATCATCAGCTCATTAAACGTCCCCACCGAGGGGCACGAGCCTACCCGTATAGGGTGATTAGGCCTTAGTCGTCCACGCGGGCCCAGTGCGGATTGGACGACTTCACAGACAACCTTCGAATCTTTTCGCAGGCGTGCATGAAGGTTTCCTCACGGTGTTTTCCTACACCGTAAGAGCGTCGAATAACGTACATATAATTTCAAAAATTCGATAACATTGGTACGTGGTGGGACTTCAACCTCAGCCCTCACAACCTTTGAATCTCATCGCAGGCGTGCGCGGGTTTCCTCGCGATATTTTCCTTCACCGTAAGAGCGTCGGATAACGTACATATATTTTTCGAAAATTCGAAAATACATTGGTACGTGTCGGGATTTGAACCTCAGCCCTCCCGATAGGAAGGCGACAGTCCACACCATTGAGCCACCGACGCTCCTATAGTCGGGTATTATATGTACGTTATCCGATGCTTTTACAGTGAAGGAAAACACAAAATAACAATAAAGGTTGTCCTTGAAGTCGATCAATCCGTACTGGCACCGCGTCGACGCTTAAGACCTTATATTACCTTTACGGGTAGGCTCGTGCCCCTCGGTGAAGACATATAATGAGCTGATGATGATTATAATTTAGTTCAGATAACTATTGCTGGGTGAAATTCTCTTCAACTCTCCTAATAAATATCATCGCTTTTTTATAATTGGATAACGCTGAGGGCTCTCAGACTTGAGTATTTACACAACAAGCCTGTTTGTGTGATTCGAGTGTCATGGGTTCGAATCCAACAGGGAAATTGGACAATGAATGGAGTTAATGTCAATTTGTGCGATTTTTCCATTATGGTAAGAACATTGCAGGCTGTATCACCTAATTGTTATATGAAAAGAAAGATTCTCGCGTGTTTTGAAGGGCACGTTGAGCCTTAGGTAGTCATTAAGACCTCAAAGTCCTTAGAACCCGCGTGGTAGGTTTACACTTTTCTTCCCATAATCTTGTGGAAAGGCATGTGCTCCACAGTGGGACGTTAAACACTAGTTAAACATTACTAAATTGAATTCAACAAAAAAGTAAAGAAAGTGATGAAGACTTTACTCTCACAAATAAACAAAGACAAATTTATTAAATACACGTTTTAAACCAAGATTTGCGATTATAAGACTTAGGTATTCCTTGTGTCCGCAGGTGGCCTTCAGCGGTTCCTTCAGAGTTACTATAAACTACTTCGTTCGCTTTTGTAGTGCCGTTGTTGTTGAAAATAAAACGTATTTTTTCTTAAGTAATCCGATACATAATTAGTTCCAAACATAAAAAAATGGCCGCCAATAATTTGTTCCTTATGTCAAAGTGTACGCAGACGCAGATAAAAAATGGCGCCAAGCTGTCACAGGTCAACAAGCGCCACCTCGCGTTCTGCAAGCAAACGAACCGTGCCCGGGTATGAGGACCTCGTTTTTGCGGTACCCGGGTCAAATCTATGGCGGCTTTTGACTTATTGATGTGTTCACACGTTGCTTGTATTTTTTTGCAAGAGAGCTTGGCTGATTCTAATCGGGTATTATTTCTGCTGGTTTGTTCTGTTTGATTCCTGGTTTGATTGGTCTAGCGGTATTGTCAAACAACTCTCACACTTCTTTACTTGGTGGTAGACTGGACACCGAGTCGTCTAGGTCTAACCACCGCAGTACTAGATATCATCTCGTCAAATAAGAGTACTACTTATGCACTTTTGTGTTTCGGGATGAGGGCACTACTAGTGGAATATGAGATCTAACATCTGTCGTCTTGGGTTAGAGAATAATACCTGTTGATCAGTAGTTGGTCTCCTTAAATGCCGCACTGTTATGGTCAGGCGTGTAACTTACTATCAGGTGAGAGTCCTGACCGCCCTGTTCACTTCGTATCTCATCACTCTTATTTCACGGGACGATATCTGTTACTGCGGTGGTACCTACCTAGACGACTCAGTACCTACCGAGTCTACCACCGAGTAAATCTACTTTATTAGGTATAAACCATGTACAAGTAGGTACCTACTCGTTTTCTCAATTGATTATTTAAAATTTAACATTACCTAGAAATCTACGAGTAGTTTCACCAAAAACTGGAAATGACAAGAAGCTTCTTGGCAACGTTATTCTTATATGATAAAATACAATAAAAATGTACTATTAATTATATAATATATATTAAGTAGGTAGGTAATCAAAAATAAAACACAAAAGGAGTAACTAACTAAGGTTTCAATAAGCTGAATTTAAAACTTCTTTCCAAAAATATTATTACGGAACCCTCGGTGGTCGAGTTCATCTCTCACTTGTCCGTTTTTTCATGATCACATTCATAAAAACTCTTTAAAGTAATAGTACAAATATTTCAGTGGTGTCAGTTAAACTAATGCATAATTAGCAAAGAGCCACATTTCGATAATTAGGCTCAATATTTTCGAATTCTATGTAACAAACATCTCTAATTTCAACCTTATGACTTTCTTAATAAAAACTTATAAATTCCCAAATACTTTTTTTATATTTTTCACAAATTTTAAACTTCTCTATTTATTGTAAAATGAACCTCATACTTTTTAATCTTAAGATAATTTTCGCTTGGCTGACAAAATGTCAAAGAATGTCAATTCCCAGTTTTTGTATGGTTCCGCATCTTTTGGAATGATGTCATATTTTTGATTAATTGCCAGTCTATTATCGGCTTGCGTATGAAATCGGACCCCAAACCGTAGTTAATGAACCAGAATATTTTAAATATCCTCCCAACCTTTGGTAGGAAACGACTAATTTGCAAGCACCGCGAACTAATGCACGTTTTTAAAATTGACGACGAAGGCTCTATAGCGAAGCACCTACTTCGATTCACGAGCATTTAAATTAAGCAACCAACACAACGGTCAGTCGCAAGATGGGTAACACCCCCTTGACCGTGGGTCAAGACCAAACACAGCGCAATCTAGCCCCAAGTAAAGCGTGAAGCCTTTAGTATGGGTACTAAACAACGGATAAACACACTTACATTTTTTTGTATCTACATCATAATTGACGTCCCATTTGGTATAGCGGTTAAGACGTCGATTACTACACCAAGGGTTCCGGGTTCGATTCCCGGGCAGCTAACATTTTTGTGCATGAACATATCTGTTTATAATGGTCTGGGTGTTTTCTATGTATACTTTGTATGTATTTACAAAAAATATATATAAGTATGTTTATCCGTTGTTTAGTACCCATAATACAGGATTCACTTCGCTGTGTGAATGTCAGTGGATATTTATTTATTTATATTATACATACAAAACACCCATGTATTATCACATAGTTTCTAATAACAACGATGTTTCTTTTTCAATGAACTATTTAGATAAATAGAAGCTCAACAATAAACTTAGGTACTAAAGAAAGTTAACATCCAACAATCAAACTTTATTAATCCTAAAAAAATCCTATTAAAAATTACCCAATATATGAAGTAGTTTCTACGCTTTGAAATAGGGCTAAATTTCTATAGAACGTCATTAAAATCAAATCCTGTTACTAATGTTATTACTAGCAACCTCACATAGAGCTTACGCGCAAAGGAATATAATCTTTATAGATTCACTAATAAGTTAGTTAATCCAAACTTGTTTCCATACAATAGAGAGTTATTTGTAATAAATTATAGAATAATTCGGTAGGAGCAACAAATAAATCCTTAATAAGGTGTCGTTAAACTTTATTATTTAGTAACTGACTCCACTTACGCCTATTGTTGTATTTTTTTTACTCTGGGCACTAAACATCTGTTGTGTTGCTAGCATAACGCAAAATCACAGATAAATCAGATAACAAAACCTTTATACACAGTAGTTGTGAGATGAAATGTTATTTAAGGTTGTTAATTTTAGTTTTCTTTGGTAATTTAAATGGTTTTTACTGTATAATTTTGTGTATTTTTCGAACGCGCATAAATGTTTTTGTTAGCCTCATTTGAATAAATGGATTTTGACTGAGGATAAAGCCATGAATTTAAAAAAACTTCGACCAACTATTATTTGCGTTTAGTATATAAGCACTTCAAATACGTTTTTTTTTAATATTCATAAGCTAGAGCATTATCTTTTATATGTAATTCGTATTGTATTGTAGTATGTTATATATTTGATTGTATTGTGTATATTTATTGGTATTTACGTATATAATATATTCATATATATTAGTATATTTATTTATATGTGTGTACATGTACTTATATGTATATATTAATAACATGTGTTAGTATTAGTGTATATTGTGCATGGTTGCTTTCGTCTACCGCTCTAACATTTTAGTTTTCGTTTATATTATTTTTTCTGGAAGAAATCTCTTTTTAGAGATAAGCCTACCTGTACTTATTGTTCCTTTTTGTTACTTTTACGTTGTCAACCTTTGTACGAAATAAATAAATAAATAAATATCTTTTTCAGTATTTAAGTTGTTTCTGTCATTTTATAGAATGTTCATTGTATTTAATAAAATATATTCTTGCAGTTTATTTTATAATTCATGTCACATAATTTAAAGTAAAACGCGTCATGTCAAATTGACCAAACCCTTGCAGTTAACGTTGATTTATCTGCCAACCGAGCATATACTATGATGGGTGACAATATTTTACAGTTTATATGACAACAGCCATTATAGCACCGCGGAACGCTCAGTGCGGTGTCAGTTCTCTCAGCCGTTGCTTGAGGACATTTCAAAACATCGCTACAAAGGACTTATCATACTAGAACGCTGGTGATTTTTTTTTTCAGCTCCAGACGCTCTCCTGATGGTAAGTGATACGCCTGACGATGACAGAGCGGCATTGAAGGATTCCAACAACTGAAAGATAGTTATTATTCTCCATATACCGCACTGCGCCCGACACCCGAGACAACAGGTGTTAGGTCTCTTATACAGTGTCCTCATCCCGAAACACAAAAGTGCATAACACTCCTGTTTCACGGGACGATATCTGGCACTGCGGTGGTACCTATCTAGACGACTCAGTATCGAGTCTACCACCTAGTAATGTTTTGAGAACTATTGGCTAGTAAAATTACCGGGTATAAAAGACCTAACATTTGTCGCCTTGGGTGACGGGGGCAGGGTAGTGTTAACGGAAATAAAGACGACTCATCTGGTGTGATTGTTGAGACGTCTGCTATTGCATCAAGGGTACCAGGTTCGATCCCAAATTTTTGTCTAAATATTTTTTTTTCTGTCTGTTTGTTCCGGGTAATCTCTGAAACGGCTGGATGGATTTGAACGGACTTTTTTGGCAGTTATCTGATGTAATGAGTAAAATCAAAGGCTACTTTTGTTTTAGACGAAACTTTATATTTCGGAAAAATAAAGCAATGTTTTAGCGCGCGGCGGCCGCGCGCCGTCACTTTAAGAAGCCATTTTAGGTTATGATTACTTTGGGTGAATAATATCTTGTACTGCGGGGGATCAGCTAGTTAATAATAAAGAGCAGCGTCCGGATGTTGGAAACCCCCAAAAGGTAGCCACGAGTAAGACGGCTTCTGTATGAGATTAACAACATATTTTACTATGGTTTTGATATACAATGTTAGTGTAACAAATTATTGTTTGCTTAACGCTAGCTACGACTGTATATTCATAACTACTAGTGCCCTTTAAATATTTATTGTTATTGAAAGTCACATTTTGGAATTTATATATAAAAACGTTAAAAAGTAACGTTCTCATCCATTAGGATTTCGACGCCATATTGGTTTTATTTGAGTTTCTCAGAAAATTATTTTATACAATGACGAACGATGGCATGTAATGATTTAGAAGTCGGCTACTACGCTAAGATTTTCGGGTTCGATCCCCATGAAGTACAAACAAGCTTATATTGTTGTAATTACGCTTATAGTGTTGAAGATTATATAAATGATAAAAACTCATGGACATGTTGATTTCCACGCCTGCACTACTTTTGTTTTTTTTTTGTTGTCATCTATTTAAATTATAAAATACTTAACTGCTTAATAGTACTTTTGTAGATTATATATTTTACCAATAATACGATAAAATTGAAAATAATTTGCTTTATAATTATTTTGATTACAAATGAATCTGTATTCAACACAATTTTTTGAAAAGAGTAACTACTGAGTTTCTTGCTGGTTTCTTCTCAGTGGAAACTACTCCGAACCAGTGGTAGCTTCATTTGACATTCATAAGTGTTCTTTAAGGACCTAAACTGAATAACACTTTCATTTCATTTCATTTCATTTCATTTCATTTCATTGTTAACTTACTATTATTTTTCTTTATCAGAGAGTGAGGTGAGTCTACACCAACGACAACAGTTATACATTACAACGGTTTTGAGACAATTATACACGAGTATAATATTCAATGGGACATACACATCTTCTTGAATGTATTGAATTAAAATTTAATCAAAACATTAGTTAAGAAAATTCATTTACAATATTCTATCTAATAAGTATTATTTAATATCTTAAGAAAGTTCTCTAAAAAAAATGATCTAAATTATTGTAATTATTAGGTAGGTATTAAACCCAATTATTATGGTCTTGTTAAAATGGTTTGTTTGCTCCACCGCTAACGTTTTAACAATAATCCCAAAATTGTATTGTAACCTCCCACATCGATTCCCATATTGATACAAAAACAATCACTAATTACGCATAGAAAACTCACACATTCCATCCACAGCCCTACGGCGCACATTTAGAAATCTATTTATTCATAAACTTCAGCTAATAGTCCACTCTGAATCTATTATCGTACAATCTCAAAATCATTAATAACGAATTATGAATGACTCCTTAAAATTGTATGGGATCAGAACATCTGACAATCGGGCTCACTGGAAACCAACACATGCTCGGCAGCATTCTTTTCATCACCATTTATCATTAATTCCATTTCTATCATTAATCATTGAAATGAGACTTAAAGAGAGAGAAAATGAAGTGATGCTATGTTACATGAGTAAATACGATCGTCTAATGATACAATTAAAGATTAATTGTATTTCAAATTTCACAGTTTGTGAATGAATGGAATAGTGTTGAGGGTGTGATTGAGTTTTAACACTATTTGCTTGAGTTAAAGCCCATATTGGCAAAAACAGGTTGTCGGCGTCGGCGAGTCTCAGTGATCAGTGTGAAATCTCTCGGCTTTTGTTGTCGATTTTTGGGTAACTTTCTCGGGTTAAATGAATGGTATAATATTCTACTTTACTATTACAGCATTCAAAGGGTTAACTTCAAACATCCCTTGAGATTGCTTGCAGTTTTGTAACGATAGCCATTGACGGGTTCCCATTCACAATTTCACACTAGTTTACGTAGGGCGTTCGAATTTGGAACGTCATTCGAATTCAGTTTAAATTCGTATTCAATACTTATTTGAACTTTTTTTTATTTGAAAGTGCGCTAGTCATGTATTCACAGGATCTATGGCCGATGGAACAGACAAGTTCTGTACTGGAATAGTAAGCACCTTAGGAATGTATCATTCCACAGGACAGATAGCTAGCGAAAAGTTGGTAATGGTTTCGGCAAGAAACTGAGAACAGGTATGTCTGACACAATATAAGGAAGACTTATTTGTAGCACTGAACTGTACCTTTTTTATATTCTATAGACGGACATTTGACCGCAATCTCTGATGGTAAGTGATGATGCGGTCGAGGACGGATATTGCCATCATCAGCATGAAGCGATATTTTTTAGAACTTAGCAAGAAATTACTTCACTTTCATTTTAATTTTCCCAAACTTCTCACAATACAAAGTCCCATCAGATTTCCGTGATATTAATTAAGATTCACCAATCCTTTACTCCCTAATGCATAATTGTCCACAGTAACAAATGTAATCCCCGTCGAAACCTCAGTGGCTTATACAGAGCGGAAATTAAGAAAAAATCTCCCCTACTATGGGAGTCTATGACAAAATGCATTAATGAATTCAAACTGCTCTATTCCCTCACCATTGGGGCGGTTAACGCCGTTAAACCAATACTAAGTCGGAGGTTTATCTGGATGTTAACTGGGATGAGTTAGTGCGAGAATGAACAAACCTTTTTAATAGTAAATTAATTAGTAATTATTAAACTTCATTGCACGCCTGCGAATAGATTCAAAGGTCGTGTGTGAAGTCGTCCAATCCGCACTGGGCCCGCGTGGACGACTAAGGCCTAATCACCCTATACGGGTAGGCTCGTGCCCCAGTGGGGACGTCTAATGAGCTGATGATGATGAAACTTCAAATTATTGTCTAAAGCTATTTTCAAAAACCATAAAAATTTTAAAAAATCCTAAATTACCGTCCAAGCAACAGGTCAAAGTGGTTTACAACAATCAAATCTCCTAGGTGAAAATATCCAATGACATTCACACATCGCTATCTAACCCTATATTGCCTAAGCCAGGAGCTTGTAGTTAGAGAACTAAACTACTGATAAACATACTATTTTTTGTAAATACATACACATTACATATAGAAACACCTAGATCATCCATGTTCATGCACACAATTTTTTGTAATTGAACGAAAATTTAAATGCATATTAATTATTTTTCCGCCAGAAAATATTGTCACAAATTGCATAATAACATCCATATCTCCCCTATCCGCATACCCCAGTAGCGATATGGAAAAATATTGTATTTAATACCGACTAAACGCATTTAGCCCTCCCCGGGTACAGAACCCACGACTAGGGCGGATATTAAAATATGTCATCTGACACATTACGATTTGCTTTAATATGTATGTATGAGATACGTTTGGCGACTAATAAAATCATAACGGAATATTGATTAACTTGGATGAAATAAAATGAAACCATTTATTGACCCTTTTAAAAACATAAAGACTTTAGTTATAATAAATATCCACTGACATTCACACAGCGCCATCTAGCCCCAAGTTAAGCATGAAGCCTGTATTATGGCTATTAAACAACGAATAAACATAATTATATATATATTTTTTTGTAAATACATATTATACATAGAAAACACCCAGTACTGAGTCGTCTAGGTAAACAAACGACAAAAAAAACTTTATTTAAATAAATTTGCTACTGAAATCTGATACTTTTGAATCGTCAATTGTGCCAGATATCGTCCTGTGAAATAGAAGTGTTTTGCACTTCCGAGTTTCGGGATGAGGGTACTGTAGCTAGTGAAATTACCGGGTNTAAGTGATGATGCGGTCGACGGATATTGCCATCATCAGCATGAAGCGATATTTTTTAGAACTTAGCAAGAAATTACTTCACTTTCATTTTAATTTTCCCAAACTTCTCACAATACAAAGTCCATCAGATTTCCGTATAATTAAGATTCACCAATCCTTTACTCCCTAATGCATAATTGTCCACAGTAACAAATGTAATCCCCGTCGAAACCTCAGTGGCTTATACAGAGCGGAAATTAAGAAAAAATCTCCCCTACTATGGGAGTCTATGACAAAATGCATTAATGAATTCAAACTGCTCTATTCCCTCACCATTGGGGCGGTTAACGCCGTTAAACCAATACTAAGTCGGAGGTTTATCTGGATGTTAACTGGGATGAGTTAGTGCGAGAATGAACAAACCTTTTTAATAAATTAATTAAATTATTAAACTTCATTGCACGCCTGCGAATAGATTCAAAGGTCGTGTGTGAAGTCGTCCAATCCGCACTGGGCCCGCGTGGACGACTAAGGCCTAATCACCCTATACGGGTAGGCTCGTGCCCCTCAGTGGGGACGTCTAATGAGCTGATGATGATGAAACTTCAAATTATTGTCTAAAGCTATTTTCAAAAACCATAAAAATTTTAAAAAATCCTAAATTACCGTCCAAGCAACAGGTCAAAGTGGTTTACAACAATCAAATCTCCTAGGTGAAAATATCCAATGACATTCACACATCGCTATCTAACCCTATATTGCCTAAGCCAGGAGCTTGTAGTTAGAGAACTAAACTACTGATAAACATACTATTTTTTGTAAATACATACACATTACAGATAGAAACACCTAGGTCATCCATGTTCATGCACACAATTTTTTGTAATTGAACGAAAATTTAAATGCATATTAATTATTTTTCCGCCAGAAAATATTGTCACAAATTGCATAATAACATCCATATCTCCCCTATCCGCATACCCCAGTAGCGATATGGAAAAATATTGTATTTAATACCGACTAAACGCATTTAGCCCTCCCCGGGTACAGAACCCACGACTAGGGCGGATATTAAAATATGTCATCTGACACATTACGATTTGCTTTAATATGTATGTATGAGATACGTTTGGCGACTAATAAAATCATAACGGAATATTGATTAACTTGGATGAAATAAAATGAAACCATTTATTGACCCTTTTAAAAACATAAAAGACTTTAGTTATAATAAATATCCACTGACATTCACACAGCGCCATCTAGCCCCAAGTTAAGCATGAAGCCTGTATTATGGCTATTAAACAACGAATAAACATAATTATATATATATTTTTTTGTAAATACATATTATACATAGAAAACACCCAGTACTGAGTCGTCTAGGTAAACAAACGACAAAAAAAACTTTATTTAAATAAATTTGCTACTGAAATCTGATACTTTTGAATCGTCAATTGTGCCAGATATCGTCCTGTGAAATAGAAGTGTTTTGCACTTCCGAGTTTCGGGATGAGGGTACTGTAGCTAGTGAAATTACCGGGTATAAGAGACCTAACATCTGTTGTCTTTGGTGTCGGGTAGTGATGGAGAAAAAATAATGTAGTGTATATCAGTTGTTGGTCTCCATCAATGCTGCTCTGTCATGGTCAGGCGTAACACTTACCATCAGTGAGTGTCTTGGCCGTCCTGTTCACTTGGTAATATAAAAAATATATTTAATCTAGTTAAATGTAAGGTTCAAGTAGCAGTAAGCACTATTTAATAGGGTCCCACCCAACAAAACGATTCAATAAATTCACAGGCGTCGTAATTGTCGAATCATTCACTGTACATTTGTCCTACGACCCGAGTTATTTATGCTCGCGCGATGGTTCTCAAACTGTTGGATGTTATAAAACAAAAATATGAACCTCATAGAAATTGGACGAATTTGGCTCGGTATTAAATTAATAAACATAAGCTTTAATTCCTTTTTATTAAGTTAATAATAAACGTAAGCTTTTTTTATTCTTTTTTATTAAATTGGTATAGGTTTCTCAACATGACCCTGTCAGGGCATTGCGACATTTTTATTTAAAACTAAGGCTACATTCAGAACGCCGTGTATGTTTAGCATTAACATTAAATATTTATAATTGAGCGTCGGTGGCGCAATGGTGTGGACTGTTGCCTTCAGACCGGGAGGGCGCAGGCTTAAATCCCGCCACGTATCAATGTGTTTTTGAATTTTTGAAATTATATATACGTTATCCGACGCTCTTACGGTGAAGGAAAACATCATCAGGAAACCTGCGCACGACTGCGAAGAGATTCAAAGGTTGTGCGTGAAGTCGGCCAATCCGCACTGGCCCGTGTAGACGACTAAGGCCTAATCACCCTATACGCGTAGGCTCGTGCCCCTCGATGGGGACGTTTAATAAGCTGATGATGATAATCTTTAATTTATTTTTTAAGACAAGGCGTTTTCAAATGGCAAAAAGAACTTTCCACCGATCTGTCAAACTTTGAAAAGCAGTGCCCAACAAAATCAGTGTGCGGGCAACTGGGGTTACTTTAGGGTGATAAAGTGGCCGGTAATGGCCTTAATGCGTTTAGAACGCTTTTTGGGGTCCCAATGATCACAATTGAGTTTGTTTTTGAACGTATGTTGCGTACGCAGGGGTGAATTGGTAACCGTGAGCAGTTGACACCGTTTGTTTGTTGATCTTATTATACGATGCAATATTGAATATAACCTTATAACAGAATAACGGGGAATGTATTTTGGTTCCACTGCAAACCAGCGCTTTGACAATACTGCCTTGGCATAAGCTAGTGGCCACCATTTTGGTAGCATTTTTTTTATATTATTTTAAGGTTACATGTTATAATTTAAATTGCACCAAATATTTCTTTTCTTTCTTATTTTTTTAATGCGAAAATAGTACCAAACGGAACATAGAACCCATTAATGACTTAAATTGTCAAATTACATAAAATATTTTCATATCATTAAAAACAACAAATAAATCTACATTTATTTAACAGCCTATAACGGCCCACTGCAAGGCATACCTTCCCGCACGGTATAGCTCACAGAAAGGTGATTAACGTCACTGGAGGCCCAAAATCCCACTTCACCCTTCCTATAAAATATTATTTCCTATACTTATATTATTTAAGGTCACCAACGTACTTGTTGTTTATTTGAAGTCGAATATCCATTACTTAACTTTAAATAAACGATACGCTCATTTGACTTCATAAAGAAATTTAAAAAAAAAGGTATGTCAGTTGTTATTAAATCATTTGATTAAGCTAGAACTTACGTGCCCTTTATCAAATTAACACAATTTTGTACTACATATTGAGAGAGCATTAAAACTTTTATTTCCAATCCAATTTTTAATAATTTTATAGTTTTTTTAATACATTTTATAGCCTTGATTAGGTGTTAACACCTAATTAGTTCACAGCGGATCTGGAAACCGTTAAAACGCGCGATAAATAAAATAATTGCGCCAGGATAATATAAATAATAACCATAATTAATAATCGTCATTAGAATCCACAGACATCAGAATATACATTAGACTGGACAAGCCGCCAAGTTTATAGGCAGTCCCAGTGTCGCAATTTCTTTTCGGTTCTTACCTGTGAAAAGTTATTATATATCTTGGTAAATTTACTAATTCATTGCGATGATGGCATGTTACAATTGCACAGGATGGCATTTTGGAAAAAAAAACGGTAATTTCTTCTAATATTCGTGTGTCTTGACTCGTCTCACAGAGTGTAAACTGGCAGCCAGTGTATGCTCGTTGAGCTTACAGTTGTCGCACTTTAAACGCGGCTTGCCCCATCTCCTGTATTGGGAAATCTGTGTTAGAATCTTAATTAGCACGTTTGTCCTGTTTGTTTGTGGTTGATTTTTACTCAATATATACGGGAACGTGTAACTGTTTGGGTTTTAATTGGGTGCGGTCCCGAAAACGGGAAAATTAAGATGTAGTACTTAACATAAGGTCCACTGCTGGGAAAATGTATCTTTGAATAAGTGTCATTATTGACGACCTATTTGGTGTAATCGTTGAGACGTCGGCTACTAATCCAAGGTTCTGGGTTCAATACCCGGGAAGTATAAGCATTTGTGTGCATGAACTTGTCTGTTTGTATTATCTGGGTGATTGCTATGTATAATGTAATAATGTATTTACAAAAAAAACGTATGTAAGTATGTTTCTCCGTTGTTCAGTACTCATATTACAGGGTAAAAGATGGCGCAGTGTGAATGTTAATGTATATTTTTTTTTTATTATTCTGAATTAACTGTTTCTGTGATTAATCAGTACACAGAGTTTAAACCACTGCTATGTTCATGGTCGTGTTTTTTTAATAAAAAGCAAACGAGCAAACGTATATGGTTCACCTGATAGGTACTAAGTGATACCATCATACATATATACTCGGTACTCCGAAGAAGCATAAATATCATAACGTTAGGCAATGATGTAAAAAAGTATAGATTCGTGATATGCACAAAACAATCGAAAAAAGTGTTTCGGATGCAGTGACAGCACACATACACATATTTCGAATGAGCGTACATTTACGTACACAAAAGAGTACAAACTGTATTCTCTTCGGCAGTTCGTTTTTGAGGCACGGATGGCGTATCTACCTTTATATATACAGAATATCATTGACGTTAGTACTTATCGTGACGACTAGAAATAGCCAGTATTAACTCTCTCTCTCCGCTCTCTCTCTGTTTGATATCGCAGTTACTACTGAACATAGATCTCCCTATTCTATGCCATATTCTTCCGGCCTCCGCTTTCCTCACCTTACCTCCACCAGCGAACTTTCGCAAGTCGTCGGTCCATCGGTCCGGGTGTCCTACGTGAAAAACTGCATTTAGAGAAATAGGTGACATCCTATTCATAGGTTTTAACAAGGGCTGTATGATAAATACGTCTTGGTCCACATTCCACGGAGGTGACAGTGCGAAATTTAAAAAGTTCCCAATAAATAGGGTGTCCCCATTTAGCGTGGGTATTGGAAACCCCAGATGTCCATACACAATTGTTGGAGCGTTTATTGTATGATAGCACAAGGGACGCCATTGTTGTATAAATGTCATTCGCTACTTAATATACTAATAGCACATAATAGTTTATGGTGACCATGTTTTTGGGTTTGGCATGAGACTTTTAAACTTCCTTTATTACATTCATGAAAGTAATTAGTTGATTGCAAAAAATAAAATATAATAAAAATAGATGTGTTATACGTTATCTCCTGAAATATTAATTGGAAAATAGAATTAATGTGAAATATCTGACTCCGTGGTCTAGTTACCGAACCGAACAACATTCGACTGCGTAAACCGCACGTTATGAGTCCGAATACCACGGGGAAACGTCACTTTGTGCAACTTTTCCTATTTGTTTAGGACATTGCAGATTGAATCACCTTATGTTCGAAAAGGAAGATAATTCCTTCGGAGGGTACCTTAAACTGTCGGTCCCGGCTACTATCTTAGAATCTTAGGAAAGTTTACACTCACCAATCCACTCTGCTGGGCGGGATGGCCAGTGCCCTGCAGGGCATTTATAGGCTAATGATGATGATGAAATACAAGCATGTCTATAACTTTATGAAAGTGCTGTTAGTAGATATGATAATAAATGACTGAACGACATAACCAGTTTAATATTTAATTATTTATGGCAGCTCTTATAATATTCGCCTTTTTATTATAACAGTTACACAAAACAAATTATTTATAAAATAACAATTTTACTTCCAGACTTAAAATTGAATTAGAGAGAAGTCTTTACCGAGCATAAATTAATACTGCACAAATTTCTTAATTGTAAACCTGTCCCACGTTTTCACAACTCATTGTCCACCATCAACAAAAATGGCGTCTCATAGTGCGTTCACAATGCGCATCATTCCCGGTTTTAATGACCGGCTGATAGCCGTTTAAAAACGAATTTGCTCACTTCTGGTACATTAAACAATCATTCGCAGACGCGTCGGCCGGTCTGATCAGCGATATGGTTTTTGAACGGCCTATGTGAATGGCACCCTATTCCATTTTTGAAATTAGAATTGTTTTTTTTAAATGGCCGCTTATGTTTTTTACAGGGACATTTTAACATAATTTATTGTTATTAATGTCCACAATAATATAACATTTAACTATAGGTATTACATAGAAAATTGGTAATTCAAAAGGACACTCTTATGGCATTGCTTTCAGCAGGCTTGAAAAAGAAATCTAAAAAGAAGGTACGCATAAATACATGAAAGCCATATATTAATTTTGAAAATGTATCTATGATTGCTTTGCATACCGACTTTAAGTATGTTTTGTTTACGACACATGCCAATAATATGTTATCGATTACACCACGCACACGTAAACCTACAACCGTCGCAATGACAGAATTACTCGTGAAGTATCTTAC
>PQWD01003084.1:0-36348 GCA_019425675.1 Leucinodes orbonalis | reverse complement strand
AGCAAACGTATATGGTTACCTGATAGGTACTAAGTGATACCACCACACATATATACTCGGTACTCCGTTCTTAGGAGCATAAATATCATAACGTTAGGCAATGATGTAAAAAAGTATAGATTCGTGATATGCACAAAACAATCGAAAAAAGTGTTTCGGATGCAGTGACAGCACACATACACATATTTCGAATGAGCGTACATTTACGTACACAAAAGAGTACAAACTGTATTCTCTTCGGCAGTTCGTTTTTGAGGCACGGATGGCGTATCTACCTTTATATATACAGAATATCATTGACGTTAGTACTTATCGTGACGACTAGAAATAGCCAGTATTAACTCTCTCTCTCGCTCTCTCTCTCTGTTTGATATCGCAGTTACTACTGAACATAGATCTCCCTATTCTATGCCATATTCTTCCGGCCTCCGCTTTCCTCACCTTACCTCCACCAGCGAACTTTCGCAAGTCGTCGGTCCATCGGTCCGGGTGTCCTACGTGAAAAACTGCATTTAGAGAAATAGGTGACATCCTATTCATAGGTTTTAACAAGGGCTGTATGATAAATACGTCTTGGTCCACATTCCACGGAGGTGACAGTGCGAAATTTAAAAAGTTCCCAATAAATAGGGTGTCCCCATTTAGCGTGGGTATTGGAAACCCCAGATGTCCATACACAATTGTTGGAGCGTTTATTGTATGATAGCACAAGGGACGCCATTGTTGTATAAATGTCATTCGCTACTTAATATACTAATAGCACATAATAGTTTTATGGTGACCATGTTTTTGGGTTTGGCATGAGACTTTTAAACTTCCTTTATTACATTCATGAAAGTAATTAGTTGATTGCAAAAAATAAAATATAATAAAAATAGATGTGTTATACGTTATCTCCTGAAATATTAATTGGAAAATAGAATTAATGTGAAATATCTGACTCCGTGGTCTAGTTACCGAACCGAACAACATTCGACTGCGTAAACCGCACGTTATGAGTCCGAATACCACGGGGAAACGTCACTTTGTGCAACTTTTCCTATTTGTTTAGGACATTGCAGATTGAATCACCTTATGTTCGAAAAGGAAGATAATTCCTTCGGAGGGTACCTTAAACTGTCGGTCCCGGCTACTATCTTAGAATCTTAGGAAAGTTTACACTCACCAATCCACTCTGCTGGGCGGGATGGCCAGTGCCCTGCAGGGCATTTATAGGCTAATGATGATGATGAAATACAAGCATGTCTATAACTTTATGAAAGTGCTGTTAGTAGATATGATAATAAATGACTGAACGACATAACCAGTTTAATATTTAATTATTTATGGCAGCTCTTATAATATTCGCCTTTTATTATAACAGTTACACAAAACAAATTATTTATAAAATAACAATTTTACTTCCAGACTTAAAATTGAATTAGAGAGAAGTCTTTACCGAGCATAAATTAATACTGCACAAATTTCTTAATTGTAAACCTGTCCCACGTTTTCACAACTCATTGTCCACCATCAACAAAAATGGCGTCTCATAGTGCGTTCACAATGCGCATCATTCCCGGTTTTAATGACCGGCTGATAGCCGTTTAAAAACGAATTTGCTCACTTCTGGTACATTAACAATCATCATTCGCAGACGCGTCGGCCGGTCTGATCAGCGATATGGTTTTTGAACGGCCTATGTGAATGGCACCCTATTCCATTTTTGAAATTAGAATTGTTTTTTTTAAATGGCCGCTTATGTTTTTTACAGGGACATTTTAACATAATTTATTGTTATTAATGTCCACAATAATATAACATTTAACTATAGGCATTACATAGAAAATAGGTAATTCAAAAGGACACTCTTATGGCATTGCTTTCAGCAGGCTTGAAAAAGAAATAAAAAAAAAAGGTGTAAAAATAAATACATCACAGCCGTATATTATTTTTGAAAATGTATCTATGATTGCTTTACATACCTACTAAGTATGTTTTGTTACGACACATGCCAATAAATAGTTATCGATTACACACCACACGTAAACCTACAATCGCGTCGCAATGACAGAATTACTCGTGAATGTATCTTGCAACCATTGAAATAATCGACTAATCCTATCACCGAACCAATTTATAAACTTGTTGAACGTAAACTGAACAACAACCGGCATTAAATTTGAACAGCCATAATCACGTAAACACTTTAAACTCCCTATCCCATAATCAAGCGGCCATTTTAACGTGAACCGCATCATCACCCTGTGATTTACAAAATTAACTCAACCTTCCCATTATTGGAGGTCAAGCTAATCCGGCTGTGGGGTAAAGCTCCCCGTCGGGTGCCTATTAAGTGATGGGTAATTTAGGAATACATAAAGTACATAATAGGGCCCTTAACTTGGGCTTAATGAGGTGAAAACGGGAGCGTTTACCCTATTCCCGGATCGGTTGTTGGTAGTCGCCCTTTGGCTCGACTTATTCGGACGTATATAAATTACTGTGGTCCCTTAAGGGAAACTTCGAGGTTTTTTATGAAATAAAACAGCAATATTATTCGTTCTGTGGTATCCACAGACATCCGAATATACAATTAGACTGGACAAGCCGCCAAGTTTATACGCAGTCCCAGTGTCGCAATTTCTTTTCGGTTCTTACCTGTGAAAAGGTATTATATTTCTTGGTAAATTTACTGATTCATTGCGATGATGGCATGTTACAATTGCACAGGATGGCATTTTGGGAAAAAATGGTTATTTTTTCTAATATTCGTGCGTCTTGATTCATCTCACAGAGCGTAAACTGGCAGCCAGTGTATGCTCGTTGAGCTTACATTTGTCGCACTTAAAAACGCGGCTTGCCCCATCTCCTGTATTGGGAAATCTGTGGTGGTATCTGTTCTGCCCAGTCTGAGATAAATAATGTTGTTATAGGAATTATGGCTGACTTGTTCCACTGAAGTAAGATGACCTCTCAGCATGATTAAACTGAATAACATACTCGAAAAGTAACTCTCTTAAAGTTTACTTAACTTTTAGACAAAATAAATCTTATAAATCTCTTTTCGTAGTGGCTAAAATAATAAAAATGATCATCATCATTAGCCTCCGAGTCATCAGCTCATTGAACATCCCCACCGAGGGACACAAGCCTACCCGTATAGGGTGTATAGGTTTAGTCGTCCACGCGAGCTTAGTGCGGGTTGGACAACTTCACGCACAACCTTTGAATCTCTTCGCAGGCGTGCGCAGGTTTCCTCACGATGTTTTCATTCATCACAAGAGCGTCGGATAACGTTCATATATATTCGAAAATTCGAAAACACATTGGAACGTGGCAGGATTTGAACCTCAGCCCTCCTGATGGGAAGGCCACACCATTGAGCCTCAGACGGTCTAATAATAAATAAAATGATATTTCAAATAAATATTTCCTCATTTTTACCTAGATATCAGCTCTCTCAGGAATATAATAAAAATCAAAATTCCTTCATTGTAAATCACAGAACCAGAAGTGAAACTTACATAAAAAACGTTTCAAACAACAGAACTATAGAATTTTGACGAAATAAAATAGTTATATGTATATTTTATTTCTTAAAAAACCTCTTTTTGTAAAATTTAGTTCAAAACATTTCATGTCAAACGACGCCGCAAAGTGTCCTGTCAAAAAGTAACAAAAAGCTCGCAAAGAGTTAATTTTTTTACAGTCGCTATCACAAGCAGATGTCGCCCATGATTTTATTACGATTTAATGCCATAAATAATTTGATTAGTCGCGTATTTATCAACATAAAACCATCCGATGGAAAAACGTCATCCATTCACATCCCCTTCATACAATTTGAATGGATCTCCATTGAATCCATACAACTATTTAGAAGCCACTAATGTTATCTTGATATCCTAAGAAAGACATCATTTTTGACATGGCAAATTTAGTTCTCAGTTACGAAAGTCAGAGTTAATGTAAATTCGATTTTATTACGTTCTAAATTAGAGTCAGATATCTGTTTCGATTTTGTATAAAAGTTTGAAAACGGTATAATTTTATTGTTGTTTATTACAATTTTTTTGGCGCGTAGTTTTTGTGTGCATATTCAAAAGGCGTCACACAATGCGAAGTTTTTGCTGTTCGGAGCACGCGTTAAAAATCAAGATGGTCGACTCGGATTATCTTGTACGCTATTGTGTAAATATTTATGGTGTACCGGTGTGTTTAGTGATGAAAAAATCAATAAATACTGTTGAATATGTACCACCATATAATCATCTTATCTTACGTATGGGTGTCAAAGTCATGGGTGCCTACTACGATTATTTATGCCATATTTAAAGTATAGGAAGGACATATTCTTCGGCGGTGTCACTTACCATCAGGTGAACTGTATGCTCGTTTGCCTCCTGTTCAATAAAAAGAAAACATTATCTTGCACATACATATATGGCTGCTCGACCTGGGTGTGACCCAAAGACTACAAATAGAATACTGGATATTGTGACTACGGCCTTGCAGAATACAAATGTGCTATCACTCGCGCTTTATGTTTCATTGAGTAAGTTAGGTTACCTTAAGCTTAAAGTTTACGCTTGCTCTTACATATTTCCTTTTCCCTTCACTCTTTTAGAGTTGGCAACATACTCGCAGCCCTCATGCGATGTATAACTTACCATCAGGTAAATCAGACGAAAAGGAGGCAATCGAGTACCAAATGCAAAATAAATAAATAAAAACAAACATATGTATCATTATTAAAACTCAGAACCTCAAGTTTTAATTAATTTTATTATTATTCTAATAAACGAAAGTACCCACATTACGCGCCGGACCACACACGTCGTGTACACATGTACACACACTAAAAGGCGTTAATGCGAAAAGATCACACTATTCCATTTTTGAAAGTCAAACAAACGAATGCTTAACGCCATAATCTCCAGATAGGTGGCGCCCCCGTTATTTGAATTTGGAACTGTTCTCTATTCAAAATTGTTACACGTTCTTTGTTCGAATAATATTTGCTCGCGGCTTAATACGACCAGTTAATGATGAGCCGCGCCGTTATGAGCGTCAGTTTTTCTTTGAGTGCCAATATTTTAGGCCTTACGCATTAATTCCTCACGTACTCTATAAGTTGGCCTGTGCCCGCCCTACTTAGAAACATTTTAAGCTGTTTAATAATTGATGACTTTAGTTTTCACGCAGAAGTTATGTATCAATACTTCTTTAAGAACTATAAAATGATGGAAAAAACTAGTTGGATAAGAAAATTGAGGCGATAATGGTGACCAAATTTTGCAGTAACGATATTCATTGGAGCAAACAAGCATAGGAAATCATTTGGCCTGATAAGCTATTGGGTCGAGGAAGCTAGCGATCTTCCTCGACCCAATGAAGCGGCGGCTGTATGAGGAATAAGAAGAAGTGGGATATCTGGTTCAAAATAAGCATTATATATATTTTTAAAATTTAGCAATATGCAGAAAACCCATCTTTTACGAGAATCTTGAAATATAAAGATTTTTAAGTCACGAGATGAACATCCACATCATCAGCGTGTTCCGTGCCTCTGCAGAAATAAGGCCTCCGACACAGCCCAATCATGGTTATAATTAATTAAATACCTTGGGAAAAAAGGATACTAAAACATAACTATAATGGCGAGAGACGACCTAAAATTCGATCTCCCTCCAGGTAAACCTCTAAATATCGTGCGCTCCCCCTAAGGCTCACCTTTAACTGGTTTCGTTACATGATGTGCCCAAATGGGAGCTTGATGTTTGCTTGTTTTAGGATGTTTATTTTCGGCCAACACGGAGTCACTTTAACAAAGTGGATGCCTTTTTTTCACGACTGTCCGTTGTTTCGATTGTAATTAAGTGGACAGTGGACAAACTTAACTGGGACTTTTTGGGACGATGCAAAAACTACTCGTTTGTCGGTTCATAGTCCATTTTGTTTTAGTTTATAGTTTGACTGTGGTATAAAGAGTGGTCTACAACTTCATAATGAATAAATTTTGATTTGGTCTATGTCGTTTAGTTAAAAAGAAAAAATAAAATACTTACCTCTTATCCTTAACCCTTTAACTGTCGCATAACCGATTAAAATCTACAACAAATCAGAACAAATGCCTGCAAAATTTTACTATTGTGACTCGATATCGTTCCTATTACCGCATTTTAAAATTAACGGAATTGGAGTCCAGGAGGGCTTAGTCAAAAATCAGCTTTTGAAGAACTATTTTTATTATTTTCTGGACTCGCCGTTTGCCTCCGTGACTAGCGGTCCACGCGTCGAGTTCAGATACTGGAGGTTCCAAGGATCGTAGGTTCGTATCCCACGAGGAGACCACATAATGAAAGTCACTTTGTGCCAATTGGTTAAGAAATTGCAGGCTGAATCACCTGCTGTTCAAAAATAATTCTTCGCTTCGGAGAGCACGTTGAGACGCGGATCCCTAATTAGGATAGAAGTCGTTAATATCCAATCAGCATTTAGCCAGCGTGGTAAGTAACTGCCCAATCTTCTCATGATTATTGCTGTGCAGGAAGGCCTGTGCCCGGCAGTGGGATGTTTTAGGCTGATGATTGAATTGATCTTATTTCATTCCTTATTAAATCCTAACAAAATGTGTTAACAATAGGTTCACATTCGCAATCACTCGTTGATTTCCACAATTTATCGCGTAACGATCGCAATAAAACATAATGAATCATTACCGTTTTCATTTGCTAATTCAAGGGGACAAAAAATTAAAATGAAACCCGCGGAGATGATAAATTCGTAAAATAAAACGCTCCGGCGAAATTAAACTCGCCACCACCCTGTGGAATGGCATAATTTCGGGATGTTCGCCCCACTCCTGAATTAGGGGTGGCCATGTTTTGATTTTGAATATTGTTAGGTATTCTCCTTAGGGTGTGGGAATGAAAGGTCGAAACACGATGGTCACAGTTACCACAAAATAGTACATAGGTTGCAGGTAAGTAACAATACAGATTACACTTGAAATGGTCGGACGGAATGTAATGTGCACGCGTCGCGACCATCGGCGGACTTCTTCCATCGGATTGGCGCGAGAAGTTACTCGTGGCGTAGAAGAGATGGCGGGAGTGAGAACCCAGGGCACATACGTCACAGTGGGCTCGTTCCGATTCAAGTGCTAACACTGCTAACTACATATATGCATTTTATTAATAACTCCTTAAGGCTCGTTGTCTAAATTTTCAAGGCTAAGAGCCCTAGATAAAAAAAATCTTTCAATCAGTAGTCAGTTCGAAAAAAGAGAGTTATGTACTCAATGTTTTGTAAAACAACCCCACTATACAAACAGACATGTTCATGCCCATAAATATTGGTCCTACATGGACCTTGAACCCACAAGTTAGATGTTGCCGGCCACTTCTCAACCATCACATCATCATCATCTAATTCATTATTAACCTGTGCAACTAATAAGATCGAAGAACAGAATGGAGCTAAAAGGTATTCTACGTTAGTTATTGGGGGTGTAGTCGATAAGCGTAGCTTAGGACTACCGGACCTATGAACCGACGACTTCCCAAATGTCGCTGGTAGAGGCTGGATGAGAAAAGCTGAGAACCAAGATCTGGCGCAGAATGTGGGAGACCTATGTCCGGTACTTCAACAAGGTGACGTAATCTAGGATTATATGGGTTAACTAATACAAACATTAGTATAACAAGAGCGTCGGTGGCTTATGATGTGGACTGTTGCCTTCCCATATAGGAATGAAGGTTCAAATCCGCCATGTAGCAATGTGTTTGGAGATTATATGTACGTTTCTGACGCTTACGGTGAAGGAAAACATCGTGAGGAAACTCCTGCGCACGCCTGCGAAGAGATTTGGATCAAGAAAGAAAGAAAGAAAACATTTATTGATTCAATGCACCGCAACACAATCACATGTAAAACATATCACAATAAACAAACAACAATAAAAAATAACACAGAAACAACATGTGCTACGATGCCTGAATCAAACGGACTCACTCAGCATAAGCCAGGGACACCAGTAGTGAACCCTGGCGCCGATTTTCAGTGAGCCCGGTTGAGTCGGCGCACGGACGATGTTGTTGCTAAAAATACTTAAATAAATAACTACATATTACTTACATATACAATAATAATAAATACAATCTGTGTAACATCATTCTAAATAAATATTAATATAATGGATGTGGATGTGAGTATTGTGCATGTATAATAATGTACTTGTCTGGAAATCTGTGACGCTCCCCATCTGATGCAAGGTTACCATGCTTAAATTAATTGCCGCCCATTGTAAAATCTAAATTAAAAATTAAAAAAATATTTTATATATCAATCAATGAAAATTATTATAAGGATGGAAATCAATAATATATTAAAAAAATAATTGTATCGCTCACGGTAGGGTAAGTCATCTTGTTTTTTTTTTCCGCAGTGTGCCTACCCACCCTACTCGCACTAGCTTGAAATTGTTAATAAAATGTAATAAACCATGAAAATTAAACTGCTAGCTTTTGCTTTTGCAGTATGTACATTTTGTATCTATTTTTAAATACATTTGTCGCTTTTAGCTGACGGAATGGTGGAGGTAGATCATTCCAGCACTTGGTGGCCGCGAATTTGAAGCTTCCCCTGAAAGCGACAGATCGATGCGGCGGCAGCACGAGAGCGTGACTGGATCGACGGGTCCTCGTCTGTACGTCACGTGCCCACACCAGCTTTTCCATCAGATAAGCAGGAGCATTATTCCTTACTACCCAAACAATAACGTGGCGAAGTGCAATGCCCTCGTGTCCCCATTTTTAATATATTGGCGTTATTAAGGAAAGGAGTAATATGCGTCCGCGGCGACATGAAAACAGTACCTGGCACACGCATTCTGCACCCTTGTATTGCCTGCTGCGTACGAGATAAAAGACGCGGGCCATACACTACGTCCATATAATTGAATTTCGACAGTACAAGTGAATCGCAAAGCTTGATACGGTTTTCTTCATTAATGAAGTCCCGTATTTGATAAAGAACCTTTAATCTATAAAAGCAATTACTTAAAACTTCATTTCTGTGCTTCTCGAAACGTAGCTCTTCATCCATTATCAGTCCTAGATTTCTAACTACCGATACCTCTCAACAAATTGATCGTCTATTGACACAATAATGTCCTTGTTTGCTATATCCCTAATTTGTTTACTGGAGCCCAATATAATATATTTAGATTTATTCCCATTGAGAACCAAGGAATTCGATCCTGCCCACCCAGCTACTCTTTTTTTTCTTGGATCTCTTGTTGTGCGTAAAGTCGGCCAATCTGCACTGGGCCTGGCTGTCCCTCGGCTGGGACGTTTAATGAGCTGATTATATTATATAATATAATCATTAATAACTTATAATATTTTGGTCTATAACAACGTAGGCAACCCTAATCGCAGTGAGGTTATTGCGCTGTCGTCACCAATTTTGTCGCGCAAACGGCTTTCTTTATTGTAATTTAGCTGCACAAGCCCCGCGCCTCTTGAATCTTTCTGAAAAACATTAATGAAGCTTTATAACCTTAATAATCTTTAACAGCAAGCTTTGATGGTTGACTCTTTAAATCTATCGCAAGTCCACTGCTGGACATAGGTCACCAGATATCCCGGTCCTCCACGATCCTCATCTAGCCTCCACCAGCGACCTTTCGCAAGTCATCGAGCCATCGGGCTATGCTTCGCTTTCCAAGAGGCGGGGCTTACATTAGCCAGCGTTTGACTACGCCTGGTCTGGTGTTAAATATCTATAATGTCTCCGTGCTTCGGGAGGCACTTTAAGCCATTAATTCACGCTACCATCTTAAGGAAGTTGTTAGCAATCGCATATGACTTGCATGGTGCTTTCCGCCCCCGCTGAGGGCATCGTCCTGTCACTATAGGTTCTCTTCAACCTATTGCAGTCAACTGCTGGACATAGGTCTCTCCCATTTTGCGCCAGACATTCGGACCCTCCGCTTTTCTCATCCAGCTTCCACCAGCGACCTTTCGCAAGTCGTCGGTCCATCGGGCCGGAGGGCGTCTTACGCTACGCTTGCCGAGACGCAGTCTCCACTCCAGAACTCGTCTGCTCCAACGGTCATCGGTTCTGCGATATACGTGACCAGCCCACTGCCACTTCAACTTGCTGATCCGTCGGGCTATGTCGGTAACTTTAGTTCTCTTACGGATTAAATCATTTCTGAACTATAGGTTCGACCAGTCCCTATTTAAGTTACCGACACGTACCGGGTCGCTTTTCTACTCAAACATATACTAGGATACCTAGACCCTTGTAACGCCGTAAGCAGAGATTAGAGGTCCGCTCTGAGACGCCCTTAGGCTCGCTATACACTTTTTAGGCTAAGAGCCATCTGCGCTCACCACTTGGTTAATCTGTTAAGTTCATCTGCAGCCAATAGCAAAAAACCACCAAAAATTTTTGCTTGGTTGATAAGGGCGTTTTCTCCTCATAGCGATGCTGTTGTGGGAAACCCAGTCGTATTCTGGTTTAATAATACTATAAGTATGCAAATAAAATACAACTAATAAAATTCAAATTCAGAATAGTAACAATAAAAAAATAGAGTCAACAAACGCAGCAAAGAATCATCAAATACAGCCATTTCCCCAATCGCCGCGTTCCCATTGCTACAAACAACTGAACGTTGACACATCCTATGGCAGATGCAAAAAAAAAAAATCCCGCCAACTGAAAACTCATTTCGCGGGGAGTAATGGCCGCTGGCGTCCACCCCCGCTCACTATCGTCCCCGCTTTTTAATAAAAAAAACTGGAATTGGCAAAGAGAGAGTTCGTTTTATTGCTTTTTTATCCCGTATATGAGTGGATTTGCGAATTGTGCCTGCAATACAACTGTGTTTCGGGTGCGGCATTAACGGAGAACGATAACTGAATACCAGTTGGTGGTCTCCTTCCATGTCGCTGTCATGGTCAGCCGTATCACTTACCATCATGTGAGCGTCCTTACCGTCCTGTACACTTTGTAACATAAAAAAACAAGTTAAACTTAATACCGAGTGACACTCCACTACTACCAGTTAACCTTTAGGCATATAAACTGAAAGGCGGTGACATTATTGGCTTATTAGGTACCAGTTAACACCCTTTTATTTCAAGATATGTACTTACATTCCAGCAGTGGGCTGCGATACATGTCCAGCAGTGGGCTGCGATACATGTTTTTTTAATGATAAAGGGGTCGGAAAACATAAAATATTGGCTAGCATTACTTACCTAACTACCACGTTCGTTTAATAAAATAATAAAAATAAAAATTTTGCATTTTTATAAATAAAGATTTAAGGTATTATAATATAATTTGGTACTGCTCTAGTCATGATGGTACAAAGGTAGTGGGAAATTCGGTTGTGTGACTAACAGGAAAAAAACCTGTTAGTCACACAAGTGTGACTACGAGTCAGGACTCGGTTGAAGAGAGACTTAAAGCCAAGTATATACAAATATCCATTCACGGATCCCCTATCACCACTCGAACCCCAAAACCGTTTCATCTGTGCTAAATTGTCGACGCCACTCGAGAATATGAAAGTCGTTATTTAAAAAGATCGCCCTTTCGCGTATTATTTCGGTATAAATTCAACTTAAGCCCCTCTGTGGGCCCTGCGGAGTCGCGAAAATGTCGTATCACAGCCTTTATTGCTGCAAGGATTTTAGGTTCTGCTATGCTGATATATTTTATGCAGATAACACGCGCCGTGCGTTTAATTAAAAAGAAATGGGCGCTTGGAAATTATGTTAACTCTTTTTGTTCTATTACTAGCTACATTACTATTCGTAGAAAAAGAACTAGTGATCTTCACGAACTATTTGGTGTAATGATTGAGACGTTGGCTTCTACACCAAGGGTTCCAGGTTCGAACATAATTAGCGTTCTTAGCTTCACCGGGTAAGCCTTAGAAAGCTCAGTGTTGTAGCGGCTAGCGAGTTCAGCGGATAACCCAATGGGTCCAATGCGGATTGGTGTATCCGTAGCATGGAGGGTCTATAAATAATATGTTTCGGTTTTTCGGTACCATGTGAGAATTAACAAAGTGTAGGTTAAAAGTAAAGTTATGCAGATTGGCGGGTGTCAGCGACGGTCCTTAGATAGTTGGCGTTAACGACGAAGTAATGTAGCTTTGAAAACACAGTACGATAATATTTTCAGTTACCTATCCGAAATCCGAGCATTGTGCGTAGAACTGATGGCTGATGGGGCGGAAAAGTTCTTGAGTGGCGGCCACGTAACGGAAAAAGAGCATTGAAGCATTCTCCTTAGGTCATAGGTGAATGCTAATCTGGTGACGTTCAACGCTACCAAAACATAAGCGTATCTGTTCACCACAAAACGGAGCAAATTTGAACTTGCTCCGACTTTCCGGAATGTGTACCTGTTGCAATAACTGATTGCCTTGAGCTTCTTGGTGTTCATCTCTCTACCAATCTTAACTTCGGCCAATATATCGAGTCCAAAGCAGAACTGCAGCTAAAATACTTGGGATCCTTTCCAAGGTCAGGCGATATTTCACCCCAGGATAGCTTCTATCATTATATGAAACCCAAGTCCGGTCTTGTATGGAATACTGCTGCCACTTATGGGATGGATCAGCCAAATACCAAGTGGCTGCTTTGGACTCGATTGAGAGGCGAGCTGAGCGGCTCATTGGCGACCCTTCTCTGACTGACGCTAAGCTGCAAAGCCTCGAGCATCGTCGTAGAGTTGCACGGCTGTCGTTTTTTTACAGGCTTCATTTCGGTGAGTGTGCGATGGAATTACATGAGTTAAATCCACCAGCCCCTTTTCACTATCGGGATACGTTCCAACCTTACGTAGTAGGCTTTCCACACATCCGCACAGTTTGCTATGGTGCCTCGTTCCTAATGCGCATCGCAAAGGAATGGAATCCTTTGCCTCCTTATGTGTTCCCCGATCATTACAACCTGGCCGTCTTCAAGGCAAGAGTGATTAGGCTGTTTCTAGGAGGCCATGATCCATCCTCAGCCGCTTCTTTACTTACCATCAGGTGAGATGGTGGTCAAATGTCTGCCTATAAAAGATGAAAAAAAGCGTGATTTGTCATTTAACATTTCTATAGTATTTACACCTATTACTAATTAATTTCTAAAAATAAACAATTTTTTAATAATAACTAATAATTATGTCTATCATTATTTTATTTACGCTTAGACGATTTGGATATTACCAAATAACGACGAAGCCACTTATTTTTATCAGCCTTCGGAAAACATGGGACGATCAAAGCGGGCCCCTTAAGCCCGTAAGTACATTTGCACAGGCGCGGGTCATTAGCGCACGTCACTTGGAACTTAATCGCATTAACTTCATATCTGCCATCTCTTTGTGCATCATTCGGGAGGTTTCCCTATCAGCTCCATCTGACACACCATAACACACCTTCATCCTATCACAACAAAGCCCAAAATCGCTGGAAGAAACACCAAATTGATGTCAATTCGCAAATATTAACAAAGGACGATGTTCACAAGCGAACGATGTCGTTCCATTTTGGACTTTATAAGTTGTGATATTGGGTTTATTGGTGATTTTGTAGGGGTGTACACGTCCCCTAGCCAATTAATGTAATTTAATCGCACAGTGGGATTACTAGGCTTAATTGAAAGAGTGTAATAGCGTTGTGTGCATGGACTTATGACCCTGATTTTGGCGATGGTGTTTACTTTGGTGGGAACGATATGGTCAGTATTGTTTTATTTATTTCATAGATAACAAGCATTAATAAGATTTTTTTCTTTTGCATGATGTGTTCACCTTTAATGATTGTTACATTTAGAATTAAATTTATAAGTAAGGTAGTTAAGTTCATATTTTGTAATAAATGCTGGTGAACCAAAATAAATTAATTAATGTCAGTAATTCATCAAACTGCTGATATTCAACAATCACACTTACTTATTCTTTTAAGGACTAACATGTTAGAATTTTTATTGCACCAAATAATATTTTTTCTTTCTTTCTTTCTTACAATGTGTCCCAACTTTTTCAGGTCACCAGTTTGGAAATCTAGGAAATGGCTGTGATGGCTCTTCTCGGTCAACAGCTTATTGTCATCTCTCTTCAACCTATCACAGTCCTCTGGACATAGGTCTTCCTAATCCTGCATCAGACATCTCGGTCTTCTGCTTTTCTCATAGAAAGAAGGTTCGGTTATCGCAAATCGTCGGTTCATTTATTACAAGATACGTTCATCAGACCGGAGAGCGTCATAAACCCTTCAACCGCCAGATACGCCTTAAACTTCACAAACAATAGATTTTCCATTGTATCTGTATTCCTGGCGGTCAATAGTTACGCTTGGCAAGGCGTTGTCGCCGCTAATCTGCTAGTCCGGAAATAACCGACATAAAAAACTTACACATTCAGTGTCTCTACATTTTCTTTGAGTTACCAGTTAAGACACTATTTATTCAGAATCTGGCCTATAGTGCTATCCTATCTTCAAGTCCTTCATAGATCAAGCAGATAGAGAACGAAACGGACGACGGAAATAGAAAAAAGGTCATGGAAGCATGGTGCTCTATAGATTAAGGTTTAACCTCGTAGTCACATAGAATTAACGTAGCTAGTAGATTTTTTGGCTAGGTATATGTAAAAGAGCAGTGTTGACAAAAAAAATTCTAACTTTATACAGTGATCGTTTTCCTTTAACACCCTTCTTTGCGTCAGGTACAACAGGCACCTTTACTTCATACACCATCCTAAATCCTGATTTCCCAACAAACGTGTGGCTAACAGGACCTATTAAAATCTTTATCTTTCCGCAGAAAGATACCTTAAGAGTCTGTTTGGGGACAACATATTTAGCAAAGAACTGGTAGCAGTGCCCAGAGTGCCCTCTTATCCAAACAAACTTGTATAAGGATTTGATATCACCAAACACCCCAAGCGCTGAGACTTTGACAAAATACTGTGCAATCGTAGAGTAGGCCCTAAGTCCAGCAGTGAACAGTTAGAATCTGTTAACGAAACAGAAATCCTATTATTCAAATGAAAGAAGCAAGCAATAACCCCTTCCCACTGTTAACAAAGATTTTAATCTGTCTCTAGGTAGAGCGAGACGCAATCGATAAATTGACACCCCATTCTCGCAGATGTAGCCCAACCAATTCATCGGATTCCCGCTTCCCGAACTGTCAAAGTACGTTCAGAAACGCGGTGCTCACCTCCGTCATAACACATCAAACATGGCGGCACGCCCGAGATGTAATGAGACAATGAGACATTAGCTCGCTACAAAATGCCTCCGCATTCGCGAATAATTAAATCGTAAAGTCCCTTCTACGCCCGCCTACAGCACCCGTCTATTTACTCCTTTTTCATTCAACACAATAGCCACTGCAATCTGAAAATCTTGGCTTCGATACGTCATTCTACCACTTCAACTGTTTCACAAATACAACCTTGTTATTTGTAAGATAAAGTACACAATTGAAAAAAATTCTCCGACTGTATAAGGCGTATTCCACAGAGACTATTAATTTGAGCGCGACGGACCCCGCCTACTCAATATCGCGTTTACACACATGTCGGATTGTATCGCTGTCTCGCTCTCGCCGCGCCGCTTATTAAAATTCCTCGGTCGGTAGCTGCGTCTCTCTCGGAGAGGAGAGGCGGGCCGCGCTCGCCCCAATACAGGCGCGATTTCCACGCGAAACTCACGCGGCCACGTTTCCGAACGCATTCGCGAGCCGCGCGAAACCATTTTGAATTTGGAACCGTAGAAAACTGTGTTGCGAATTGTGCTAATCTGTGGCTGTTGTGCATTGACTCGGACTTTGGTGTACATTCGATTATCGAACACAATTCGAATTAAGTTTCAAATTACGCAATACTTCGAAATAGAATACAATAATTTTGAGATGAAAATGCATGTGGAAAATTTTACAATAGTGTAATCGGAACATTGGAGACATCATAAAAACATGATCCGCTTTTCACGAAAGCGTTCAGTGAACATCGCAAGAAGCGAAAGCATGTAATTTTAATTACGAACTTAAACATTCTCCTGAACAAACGCATAAAAAAATGCGATCCCAATAAGAACTGCAGTTGTCAAACGGAACGTTTTCAAACACTGAAATGCAGAGCAGATGAAATGAAGACGTCGCTCGAATGCGAGCGGGCGGAGACCGCCGAGGGGGGAAGGGCAGGATCTCCTTCAGCGTAGACTCTTTGCTTGGGAGTAAATCTACTCCCGCCAAAGACATAGTCGAGACTAACAGCAACGATGCTGAAAGTACCGACGCGGCGCCTGATTCTGATGATAGCGATGTAGATATCGAAGATGTTGACTCGAATGTGGATGATAGAGAAGACAGAGACCCTGGGAATGAAGGGGAGGAGGTGGAGAGGAGTGGGGTGGTGGTCCCGCAGCCCTTACTACCGAGATTGTACCAGGGGCACGCGCCGCCGCCCGCGTGGCCGTTTGGAGCTTTCCCTTGGATGGCGCCCAATCCTATGTTTAGAGCCGGATCTCCTAACAGTGAGTAATTTTTATTCTTAATTCTTTAAGCAAAAACACTACTGCTTTCCTCATTTTTTAAATAAAGACGGTAATTTATATAGCTCTATATTTATAAGAGCCTCTTTGCTTACAAGCGTATTTTGGAACACTAGGCTCTATAAAATATAGCGTCTTCGCAGTTTCTAGATAAATTTTCTGTAAAACATCTTTTAATAATTGAAAAAAGGAATGCGGAGGGACGGTTTAATTACTTTTAAAATTTTAAAGGCTTTTAGAAATCCTACAAATGAAATCATTTACCAATTTGTAATTTTCCTTTAAATCATGTTTCACTAGGGAAGTGGCTGGCGCAGATGAGTCTCAGTTTTGAAAAAATATGCAATAACTAAGGGAGTTCCACGGTGGCTAAGGGCGTTTAGGAGTGGTTTAGGTACTAGGAATAAATATTTGAAGATAAAAATGAGCCAGTACGAGCGTGCCGGTAACGCCAATACCTATAGAGTCACCTAAGGAAACACAACAATGTCCAAATAATTAACAATTTGTACATACCTACTTCAATTTTAAGTTTAAAAGTAAAAAAGCAACAGTGTCACAACGAAAGTCGTAAAAGATTGACTGTTTATATTTTATCTTAAAAAAATATTAACCTTTTCATCGCCGGGGTTCTAAACACAATAGAAAATGTATTGTATCTGTTCGATATATAGGACTGCGGGCTGCAGCGGTTAAAGGTTAACTGTCAATTACGGGTTTCGATAAACTACGCTAACTGACTTTCAAAAACTCTTCTTAATAATTATGAATCTTTTGTAAATATTTTCATTAGAATCAATAAATCTGTACAATGACTTATTTTAATGAGTAACCACTAGGTTTCGTACTGAATTCTTCACAATAAAAATCTACAGTCCTAAAACCAAGGCTAGCTTTCGTTAGAAGGGTTCTTTAGGGACATACTCAATTATCTTTTGGAATTAAAATTTTTACTCTGCGGTAGAGTCGATTCTGAGTTTGTGACAGATTGAGTGAAAAACAATGATATACTGTATATATAAAGGTAGATACGCCATCCGTGCCTCAAAAACGAACCGCCGCAATTTGTACTCTCTTGTTTAGGTAAATGTACGCTCATTAGAAATAACTGTATGTGTTCTGTCACTGCATTCGGAACACTTTTTTCGATTGTTTTGTGAGCATATCACGAATCTATACTTTTTTACATCATTGGTGAAAATAACTCAGTGCATGTGTCAGTCTTCATTTATCAATTCATATTCTGGTAAGTATATATTTACCTTATAGGACATTGAGTTATTTAGGTGAATAACAACAGTGTCCCAGTCGACGAAATAGCAGTGTTATACGCTTCTGTAATTCGGGTTGAGGGCACTGTAACTAGTGAAATTACCGGGTGAAAGATTTTCCCGCAGTGAAAGATAACCCATAAGTGCGCAGCCGCCGCGCGGCCAAACATAGCTTTATTTTTAGAAAACAAAAAGTATTTTCTAAAATAAAAGTAACCTTTGTTTCTTTCATTACATCAGCTACCTGCCAAAAAAGTTCCATCCAAATCAGTCCAGCCGTTTCAGAGATTACCCGGAACAAACAGACAGGCAGACAATAATTTTACAAATGATTATTTTGGCGTATGTACCGTATATTATTCATATGCATGATGAAAAAAATCGCTTTTTCAAAATTACAAACAGACTCTCCAATTTAATTTATATGTGATGGATAGAGTTTATTTGTTTGGTTGAAAACGCTATCTCAATAAATACTAAGTGGGAAAAAAACGTTTTTCGAGGTAAATATGTATGCCATGCAATATCTAAAGCTCCCATATAGGATTTTATAATAAAACAAACATATAATAATTATGATTTCGTAATAAGTTATCAAAAACCAAGCATTCGATTTAATATTTTATCGATTTTTCTAAAAGATCTTCATATCGATACTTTCTGTATCGATGTATAGAATGTTGAGTAAAATATAACCCCATTTTCAAGTCAATATTACCATGGTTCTTTTAGTGATGTTCCAGTAAAAAAAATTAAACAAAAAAAGGCTAAATTATTAAGCTTGTGCTCCAAAATAGGAACGTAACACGATTTATTTATAATCATAACGCCACAATATTGCGTTCACATCGCATCTCTGTGGCGTTAATACAAACATAAGGCAATTACTATACCCATTTGTAATTTGCCGCAATAAAAAATCACCTAATTGGCTATGCGAGAACATTTAACTCGGTGTCATAGGTTACAACAGTCTTTGTATGCAAAACACCTTTTTTATTATATATCCGCTTAGACCATTTGCCGTATATTTATTGAAAAAATATATTCTTCCTGCTAAAACAAAATAATTGGTATGCTAACGAGTAGCCGATTCACCCATGGCCAGTGGCGTGCACTCCATATATGCAAATAAGCAGTGCATACCCTGTGCGTCCAGGCAACCCGGAAAATCGACAACATATTAAATGATTTCCACTATATTCGCTAATTTCCGCTGTAAATTTAAAACTATAGGCGATCTGCAGTCAGCACAGCACTCAATTGGACAAAAATGTAAATTATTTATCATAACCTACTCATAATCTCTGTGCACGCCACATGGCACTTGTTACTCCTACCCTCTTCATGTCTCAACGCTATTTGACACTTAGTTTACTCTACCTCTTCCACGTCTCACGCTATTTGACACTTAGACTTAACCAAAGTCCTAGATGTCGGCGGCGCACTTTTTTATGGTATAAGCGTACAGGACGGTTCTGAAAACTGAGGTACGCTCACCTGATGGTAAGTGATACGCCTGACCATGGCAGAGTGGCATGAAGGAGACCAACAACTGAAGACGGTTATTATTTCGTCAATGCCAACGCGTCACCCGAGACAACAGACATAGTTCTTATACCCTTCTACTAGCACAGTGCCCTCATCCGAAATACAAAAGTGCATAAAGCCATCCTATTTATGGGACGATATATGGTTCTGCGGTGCCCTACTAGCCAACTCAGTATTGAGTCACCACTAGTGACCTAACAATAGGTTAGGGTCACTAGGTGTTACTATCGGATAGATAGTAACCTATCTCCGTGCGTTTCTCCCGTTTGACAAAAAACATTACTACTAAGAAGCTACACATTATATACATATACATATTTGTTTGTATGCATTTGATTGTATTATCTTTTCTTTATTTCTAATTTGCTTTTGCACAATATTTGACTCATATTTCACCAAATTTTATTAATTTCCCTCTGTGAGGTTTGTCTGGAAGAGATTGCTTGATAGCGATAAGACCGTCTTAATTGTACTCTATTATGACCCCGTGTATTGTTTTTTCTTGTGCAATAAAGTTTATTATTGCCAGAGAAATGAATATATATCGAAATAAGAAATACTAAATAGGGTTAAAATAGGATCAAATCCATATACATTTTAAAGTTTTTTAAGTATTGCTTATACAATTAATTAAATACGATATAAGAATTAGCCAAATACGAAAAGCCAAGCCATAATATTCCTAATGTAGTTTAAGTAAAAGTCGGTTTAGAGTAGGCCGTGTTAGATTCAGAAGCCGGGCTCTCTACATGAGATCTGATATCTTTTCACAGGGAAACCTTAGGTGGTCGTCTTAACAAATTTTAAAGAAAGAGAAATAAAACGTTATTGGAAAACGCAATACAAACAAGCGACATAAACAAATATTTCAATAGAAAAGATCATCAGGATAATAATAAATAATATCTACTGATATCCACAACAGCGCCATAGCCCCAAGTTAAGCGTGAACCCTGTATTATTTTTTTTTTTTTTTTTTTTTTATAACAAGGGAGGCAAACGAGCATGCGGTTCACCTGATGGAAATGTCACCGCCGCCCATGGACATTTGCACAGCTGAAGTCGCAGGATGCGCTGCCGGCCCTTAATATAGAAAGCTTCTCTTTGAAAGATGCCAGGTCATATCGTTCCGGAAACGTTTCCGATGGCAACTGATCCACAAATTAATCGTACGCGGCAGAAACTGTATGGGTACTAGCCAAAGGATAAACATACATATATACATTTATTTTGTAAATACATACATATTATACATAGAAAACACCCAGACCATTACAAACAGACATGTTCATGCACACAGATGTTTGTACTGCCCGGGGATCGAACCCGGAACCCTTGGTTGTTGCGGGCGACCTCTCAACCTCAACCAAATGGGTCGTCAAATAAAAGGATAAAGATAAAAAGATTAACAGCAATTAGAAATGAACGATAGAATACAGTGAAGTAGAATATTACGTTTTCATTTTTTTTTCATCGAGACACGAGACTTGGGCGTGCGTTCCACCCACAGACATCCGAATATACATTAGACTGGACAAGCCGCCAAGTTTATAGGCAGTCCCAGTGTCGCAATTTCTTTTCGGTTCTTACCTGTGAAAAGTTATTATATTTCTTGGTAAATTTACTGATTCATTGCGATGATGGCATTGCAATTGCACAGGATGGCATTTTGGAAAAAAACGGTAATTCCTTCTAATATTCAGGCGTCTTGACTCGTCTCACAGAGCGTAAACTGGCAGCCAGTGTATGCTCGTTGAGCTTACAGTTGTCGCACTTTAAACGCGGCTTGCCCCATCTCCTGTATTAGGAAATCTGTGGTTCCACCCTTATGTCGTACATTTACCATTCATCCGTACCAAACGTTTTGGTTCAACATTCATAATGCGTACGGCGAAGGAGTGGAACTCTTTGCCTGCTAGCGTGTTCCCTGATTCCTGTTCTGGACATCTTCAAGGCAAGAATGAACAGGCTGTTCATAGATAGGAGTGATTCATCTTTAGCTGCATCATCGCTAAACATCAGGTAAGATGGCGGCCAAATGTGTACTCTAGTAAAAAGTTTAAAAAGAAGTTTTGGTGGGATATCAATTCTTTTTGTAAGTTGCTAGGCAGTCTTTTTATGATTTATTTTTTTCTTAGGTTCTTATTCATAGGTTTTTTGGGTACTGTCTGCAGTCCCATGTAACTTTAGATAGATAATAGACTCTTTATTGCTCACAATAAATTAAATACAAACACAAAACATAAAAACCAATACAGTGGGCAAAGGCCACCTTATCGCTACAAGCGATCTCTCTCCAGGCAACCTTAGGATAAAGAAGACGAAAAATAAGTAAAGTAGTGGGCAAGAAAAAAAATAGGAAAACATTTTTTTTATCCTTATTCATAAAGTTGGTGTAAGTCTTATATAAAATCCCCTATTTTACGTGGATTTTTGTTAGAAGCTGAAAATCATAAGTTTATGATTTTTTTTTTGGTTGTACCTGCACTAAACTTAGATTACATACCACATTTTTATTTCTAACACTTCAGGAAGTTGCCAAACATTTTGATGATCATCAGTATGTCAGTGACGAAATCGGCGTATGACAGATATCAATAAAATCTAAAGTTTAAGATCTATTCAATTTCTAGTTGTTCATTTCAGTTGTTCATTCAATTACTAACTGACTACCGGGCCCCCAGATTGAGAACACTACTTTTACACACCCTAGTTGTAGTTAATTATTGTTTTGATAAACGATGTGTCGTCACCTATCGGCTTGATTAATGATCTTCACTCATCGATAAGGAATTTCACTAACCATTTCTCCGTTTGACAACAGTCATAATTAGATATTATCTGTGGTTAAGATGTGTAGTCTGTGGCTATGGTATTTTTAAAAAATAATTGGAACACGTGCGAATTTGTTGACATCACATCATTAATAATTTTCGATAATTTTAACCATTTGACATATGTAACTTGGTCTGCAAAAACTATTGGCTTGAAATTACTTTAACGTGGTATTTGAAATTATTGAAATGTAGACAACGTCTGTTAACACGAATTCCAGCTCTCCAACAAACTGAACATTTTTAAAATTAGTTTTTTGTGAAGAAATTTCCAACGGCTTACGTTAATGCCAAGGAGTGCAAGGAATTCGCATCACTTGCCGAAACTATACATTAATTAATTTAAAAGTAAGTTTTTGCCCATTTTTCCATAACTGGCTTACAAGTGTTATATTTTTTATTATCATCCTTCTTCATTTGACATAGGAATACTGAACTTCCCATGTAGTGTATTGGTTGATAAATTGGCAACAGCACTAAAGGTTTCGGGTTCTATCACCGAGTTCTTTAAACGGATGGTTCCAATGCGTAATATAATATATATGATATTTATTTACAAAAAAGTATAAAGCTATTTTCCTAACTGCAGTACATGACAATAAACCCCTTTCATAATCGACACCATGAGTATAATTACTACAATCGCCAAGAATGAAGGTAAGCAGATAAAAGGCATTAATTAACAATATTGTGACGTTGTCAATAAAAAACAAATTATTCTTAATCCACTGTGATTATTCAACCCATTAATATTCTTACACAAATAGCCCGAACCAAATACAAATAATTTGCAATAAACTAGAAAAAGAACGAGACTTTTTGACATTTCACAAATTACATACATTTGTAACATTTGCGATAGACTGTTAAATGACTGAATCGGATATAATTAAGCTGTTAGATAGCAAAAATTCTAATTTTAACTACAGAACTAACAACTTATAAATCATTGAACGGATGTATCTTAATTGCAGAGATTAGAACTGACTTAATCTGAAACTGCGATTTACCTACTAACAGTATTACAAAGTTCTCCCGCCATAACAATCATTATTAACTGTGTTTCGTGTTAATTGGGAGAAAGGCAGTGAAAGTATTAAATATTACACATCCCACCAAAAATATTTGTAAAAAAACTAGCCAAGTCTCGATGGAGCTCCATCGAGACTTGGCTAGTTTTTTTACAGCTCGCAGCACAGCAGCTTGTTTAGCTCTAAAAAGTTATGGAGTCTAAGGTGCCTTACTTAAGATGGTTTCTTTATTATTATAGCTAATGATGTATGTTATGTTCATCAGATACTGTATATAAGTTCGAGAACTTAGATTTTTGACATCAAATGAAACGGTAGGTCCGTTAGTTAAGCTGAATATTTTTAAAGGCGGTTTGTGTATCTGTAATAGTTTGGTAGGACTCTTGTGTTTTCTAATCAGGGTCACCAGGTACTCCAGATCTTCGATTATACTAGGTTTTTCTTTACGAGTATGTGACCATTAAAACCCTTACTCTGTACCATATTTCAGCTCTCTAAGTTTATGGGAAGTACTAGTTCTATTTCGATTATCAGGAGTGAGTGTCATAAATGCGAAACTTTGCTTACACTTAACTTCCGAACTTAATGACGTACAGGCTTGAAATTTTGTATTTTAATGTATGTGTAGTTTACTGGCGACGAAACATTTCAGCGTTCTATTCTTATCCAGTGGTTCCCAAATAGGGGCCTGAAAATGTGGCGAAATGGTTCCAGTAAAGAATAGTACAGCAGTTTGCTTCGCGCTCAATTTGGCGGGGGCACTACCATGCTCACCGATTGTCACGATCTTTGCTCTTTATATATCACACGTAATTTATTAGGTGTACTGTGTAACTAGTGAAATTATAAAATCTATTCCATACATTTTCTATGGCATTTCACAGTACAAGTAGGTATTGGATTATCAAACGACGCACTTCATTACCTACCATTTTTATTAAAAAGGATTCAATATGTGTTTAACCAGAATGTTAGTTGAAGAATTAATATCATTTAGAGTTGAGATTTAAATTATTTTGAAACCCGTCACAGCCCATTTACAAATTGAATAAAATAATACCTCGAATTATTCAACAGCATTTAAAGTTCTCGGTAAAAATCTCACTTATTTAAGGAATGTCATGACCAGACATACATTGTTTCCTTAAGAAGACTATTGATTACATATTCAATGATATGACCATAAGTCAACACCGGATATTTAACTGATACTGGAAAGAAAACAGAATAACTTTTAAATGGCACGCCATGCCCTGCCATCTATTAGATTTAACGAGAACTAAATTTAAAAAAAGCACGGAAACCGCCATCTATTGGGGATAATGAGTACTAAATTAAAAAGCACGCCCATTAGAAGCAAGAAACCGGCTGCTGCGTTGGAGTCTGTTCTCTTGCTAATTGTTTCAGCACGACATAGCAAAGGCTTTGCACGGCCATGAATGAGTTTATGAATTACAAATGACGGCGTCGGTTGTGATAAAAACGTTTGAATGGAAACGACAATACATCAAAGTTGCTCGTCAGAAGTATGGGGCGTATCAATAAACGAACTGTATCTATTATTGGGTCTAGCGGTAAATGTTTTTTGCTGGTGTTTCTTAGTACTAGACGAACTGAACTGTTTTTGTGGTATGTAATGGTGAGGTAATCATTTCCGTATTTGGGTTATTTCATAGGATATAAAAGGTCAAAACTGAAAGCCGTTCTAGCCATTTCTTACAGACTTTATAACATTTACACGTTATAAACAAAATCGTCTGTTTCAGATATGTCAGTATATTTTTTTTATTATATTATGTACTATGACATTTTTAATTTATTTGTGACTTCTACTCAGTGCGTTTTGATTTAAAAATTTATTTCATTTCTTTAAAGTTTGTCTACAATCAATTTAGACAACTTTTACAGGAGTTGTATAAAAATTCCTCATGAGAAGAATGTGCCATGATAAGTCATCTATTCGTATATATACAATATACTTTTTAAATCTCTTTGACTGTGCCTTCGAAAACATCCTTCCTTTTAAGTCTTATTATATAAAAATGTAAACATTATTAATTAATTTAATTATGGTGTATTGTAATGGTTCATATAAATTATTTAGTGTCCTACTATACTTGCCCACTGCCTTGCTTCTTTTTTAACTTGTTCTTTATCCAAAGGTTGCCTGGAAGAGATCGCTCGTAGCGATAAGGTCGCCTTTGCCCACTATATGTTAGAATTTTCTGTGTTTGTGTACCATTAAATAAATATCCACTGACATTCACACAGCGCCATCTAGTCCCAAGTTAAGCGTGAAGCCTGTATTATGGGTACTAAACAACAGTAAAAATACTTAAATACATTTTTTTTCGTAAATACATACATATCATACATAGAAAACACCCAGACCATTACAAACAGACATGTTCATGCACACAAATGTTTGTACTGCCCGGGGATCGAACCCGGAACCCTTGGTGACCTCTCAACCGCAACACCAAATGGGTCGTCATTCATATAATTGTGAACAATAAAGTGTTAATCTATCTATCATATTCAGCTACATACTTCTGAAGTTGACAGAACTAATTTGAAAACACCCAACTCTTCCAACCTGCCCTAACAAGCTGTCTCAGGGCCCGTTCCCTAATTATTATTTTTTCAGATCCTATGAAATATCCAATCAGAAGGAATGTGACTCGTTAGAGTGACATATAGTTATGATTTACCGACACGTTGTGATGAACGGTGCAATCCGCTCATACAAATGCATATACAGGTGGAATAAACACCTGACTACCTTTACTGTATTTTTTTTATAGAGTTGAGTGATGCTTTATGGTCGCGAACTGTCATTTTCTATTTTGACATGAAGAGTTTCGCGCCTATTAGTTGTGTGAGGAGTGTTTTATGAGCCCTTATTTATTGTCAATTAAAACGGGACTTGCATTCATGTACATGATATAAATTGAGTGCGACATACGTGACCAGCCCACTGCCACTTCAACTTATGACCCGACGAGCTATGTTGGTAACTTCAGTTCTCTTGATTTATCTTTAAGAAAGACTCCGAGAGACTTAATAATATCAATTACCGTAAATTACATTTATTCTTATACATATATTCGAGTAGTATCTTAATACCTCTTCAACCAGACAACGTGTTGAAGTTAATAAAAACAATTTAATTTCTCGAATAACTTTAAGTTCTGCTTCATTTTATCTACAGGACTCTAAAATACACACTTTCTCAAATTCATTTTTAATAATATGAAGTTTCATCATTCAGTGTTTGTCTGTAGCCTTGTGATACGATAAAACAGCAGCCATTATTTATTCGTGAAATCAATCAACTGTGAAAAATAAAAAACTACCATTTATTTACATAGTACAAGATCTGGATCTCATCTAAAATTTAAAAAAAAGTAGAATTCAACATGTCTACGTCAAGAATTTATATCCAAGATGGCAGCCCTAGTCTAGACCACAGGCAATAAAACAACGCCCATTGTGTCCGATGATCCGTTTGTATTTAACTTTTAATTGATGATGAATTATAGGCTGTTGAAGTGGGGATAAAAACATAATTCGTCGTAATCACTTATTACGGCAACCGTCTTGTGACCTTTCTCCATATATAGAGACTGTTGCACTCTTACCGGCAGGGCTGAGGTTCAAATCCCGCCACGTACCATTGTGTTTTCGAATTTTGCTCTTACGGTGAAGGAAAACATCATGAAGAAAACTTCACGCACGCCTGCGAAGAGATTCAAAGGTTGTGCGTGAAGTCGTCCAATCTGCACTGGGCCCGCGTGGACGACTAAGGCCTAATCACCCTGTACGGGTAGGCTCGTGCCCGTCGGTGGCGACCTGTGGCGACCTTTAATGAGCTGATGATGATGATGATGATCTGTAGAGATCTATGTACATGTGAGCATTCCTTTACTTACAATAAATTTCTATTATGGTAGATAGTAAGAGTAATCGATAGAATTTTTGCTTATTCTCTTTTGAATTAGCTATAAATAGTTATAGGTTTATTTTATTTTCAATTGTTTGGTAGGTGGCTTTTTTTAATTACGGCAACATCTTTGTTAGATTTCTCTATAAGCCTAGGGTCCATTTTCGCCTGTAAATAAAACAAAATGGACTTATGATGAGTAAACGATCGGATGACCTATGACTGAGCAGATACTGTAGACAATTCATTTTTTTTTGTGTCAAAATGTAAACTCAATTAATGGGTTATTAATACGTCTAAGTATAAAAATAATTTTAATTAAAGGAAAATGGTATTTTTAACAGTTATATTCTATATATTTAATTTATACAAATTGTCATTTTCATGCATTATAATGTCTGTACTGGACGGGGATCGAACCTTGGGTGTAATAGTCAACTTCTCAACCATTTCACCACATGGGTCGTCATGATACAAAATGTTTAACATTTCAAATTGCATGTACAAGTACTATGAGTGTAGGTAGTATCGATAAGCGAGTGAACGGGCTCGAGCGTGACCATTTGAGATTTGTGCCAATTAATTGATTGGCGACCAATGAAAAAGACTCACTCCATATACAATAGTGTTTATATATGTGTATAATAGTTTAAATAATTCTTTATATATATATAGATGAAATGAAAATGAAAAATATTTATTTTAGTTCATCATACAAGGATAGCGTAGCGTAGGACGCCCTCCGGCCCGATGGAGCGACGACTTGCGAAAGGTCGCTGGTGGAGGCTGGATGAGAAAAGCGGAGGACCGGGATATCTGGCGCAAAACTGGCTGGGGGAGACCTATGTCCTGCAGTGGACTGCGATAGGTTAAATAGAATACAAGGATACATATAAATATAACGCAGTTATACAATTCATAGAACTTCATGTATGTATCATAGTGGGTACCATTGGATCAGTAGCCCTGGACTCCACACTAGGATTCCCTGTATTGTGGAGGCCAGTGTCTTCCCATGTATGTCCAAATTTTATTGAATGCGTGCGTGTAAATATATAATGAAAAACTTTATTGCTCAAAGCTTCTGTCGACTTATCGTTTCGTCTCAACACAGTTGCAGTTTTTGAGTTTGTTACATCTCTTATATTATGTCTTAGTGCATATACAAATGTATGTACCATTGCACTTATTAGGTAATCATGTGAAATATTTTATTGAATTTTACAAATTTTTAGTTAAGATTGTTTTTGAAATTAATTATTTTTAGCCATGTGATATTTTAGTTAATTAAAAAACATCATTTTCATCGTCTGTAATTTGTTGTACTTTTCTGTTTGTATGATGTAACGAAAATCGATATGTCATCAGCAAATAAAAGATTTGTTATGTCAGAAATATCAATATTTCATAGTTTCGTCAAAATGTCATTCGAGAGCATTCGCTATGCTATCCCCTAGTTTCCAAGACCCGAATCAAGCAATAATCAAAACTCAACACTTATACCATTAGACCATGTAGGCAGTTAAAGTCCCCTTTTACAATTTGAATTTAATCTATGCTCGTCAACCAATCAAATAATTACTAAAGCCCCAGTCGACACGTTTCGAATCGAGCCTGTTATCGATTATTACGATCGTCGCGCGTCACTATTGTGAATCAAATCGATTCGACACCGGCTACTTTTTATGAATAACAAATATTCAATATACGGGTCGACTGCATTAAATTCAAAATCAAACTTAACATTTGAATAGGCTATAAAATGCTCTATGGTTTTATTATTTCCTACAATATTGCATTGTATTACATACAGATGAATGTACAAATTACATGTTTTATGGATAAATCTATCGTCGATGTTAACCAAGCATGCTTTATTTATTTTAAAGTTTTATGTGAGCGAGACTGAATATATAAAGTATTTTCGCTGATTATTCATTTATTTGATATTATTTCCCTATTTAACATGAGTACAGCGCTGTCTAGCACCAATGTACTTTTGGTCATCATAAGCCTGTAATATCTTAGTGCGGGGTACAGGCGTACAGCGCATTTTAACATTATAGGCTAAAATGGTACACAGGCCTAACGGGGAAAACAACTACCATAATAAATAGTTATCTGTACCAACTGCTGAATCTTTCTCTTCAGACACTTGTACTATTACAAATAGAACGTGGAACCTTTAGTGTTGTAGTCGACTTCGTAACCATTACACCACTTGGGTCGTCAGATTTGATAGATACGAGTATGAAGATATCTTAACATTTATGTTGGTAACCCTTATGTTACTAAAGTAATTCGCATCGTGTACAAGTACAATGCCAAGACGCCGTCTCCACTCCAGAACTCGTCTACTCCAATAGCCATCGGCAACATACGTATGTCGCAGAGCATTATAATATTGAAACTATCTTACCAACTGTGGGATAAGATTGCACTGGAAACATTTCCGTAGCAATACGACCTGGTTCTTCAAAAAGAGAGCGTAAACTCTTTAAGGGGCCGGCATTTCTGGTCTTACAAATGTTTATGTCACTTCCCAACACGTGAACAATATGCTTGTTTGCGTCCTATTGAATAGAAACCGCCAAATCATAATTTCAATGATGATATCTCTTATAATATTTGTAAATATAATTGAATATAACAAATATAATGGCTACTTATTGTACAAAGCTATAAATTCTTAACAGTTTGTAACTTATAATTCCCTGCAATAATATTTAACGAAGTAAGAACTAGCAACCTCCATATTAAACGTTTCGATAGAGAAATTCCTAATAATTGGCCCTAAATTCCTCAAAGCTGATTTCATACCACACATGCCATTTTTTATTTCCATAAACCTATAGTATAAAATAAACTCAAACTATTTCAATTACGGATACCACAGTAACCGATCCGGGAGTTAAGGAATCTAGATCGACTGTTATTAGTCTAGGTACTAACGAAAATATTCTAGTAATCTATGAGAACTGGGGCCCGTTAGTGCATGGGAAAATGACTGGACATTTCTGAACTTAGTTATGCAATCGATATCGTAAAACCTAAGTATATATTGGAAATAAGCAGACTTGCTGTTATGACTCGGTTCCTGCTTCGATTTTTTTCCAGAATTTCGAATTTCAAAGACATCATCATTGATCATGAATCATGATGTAATTTTAAGGACGATTACCACCACGTACAATAACACAATGAAATGCTGAGATTAACATACACAACGTCATCTAGCACCAAAATAACAATTTGCCCGGTGAAGCTGTAAAGGCCATCTGCGGCCAACAGCAGTAGTAGTCAATTCGTAAAAAAAAACTCCAAAACAACTAGATAACAAAATAATAACATCTTGCCTCAAAATAACAAAATAAGACAGACAGCACCTAAGATTAGTATTTTGAAATCCCTTACTTCTACTTATCGTGGCTTATATAAGGCAATGTTCAAGTACGCTCCACTACATAAAACTTAAGGACACAGAAACCGGAATACGGCAAATAATTCCACAGCCCAAAAAGCAAAGACCAAGCTTTTTATTACAATAAAAAAGCATTTTAATTTCATAAATGTCAGAATGACAATATGAGCGGTAAATATGAGCTTTTACTGTTTCGAAGACTTTAATTTTAACATTAAAATGAAGACAGCATATACCTACCGAAAATCAGAACTATCACTATTAAAAGGTCGCATTTGGTAATTGTTATAAAGAGTACCGCATCTCAAATTATAAAAGAGAATAAAATATATGAAATTATAGGTACCATGAGCGATGTAACCACAGATTTCCCAATACAGGAGATGGGGCAAACCGCGTTTAAAGTGCGACAACTGTAAGCTCAACGAGCATACACTGGCTACCAGTTTACGCTCTGTGAGACGAGTCAAGACGCACGAATATTAGAAGAAATTACCGTTTTTTTCCAAAATGCCATCCTGTGCAATTGTATCATGCCATCATCGCAATGAATCAGCAAATTTACCAAGAAATATAATAACTTTTCACAGGTAAACCGAAAAGAAATTGCGACACTGGGACTGCCTATAAAACTTGGCGGCTTGTCAGTCTAATGTATATTCTAATGGATGTAACGGATGAGGTATATCGTCCCCCACTAGTGACATGATGATGATGTAATTTTTGACCGATTTCGCTACGGGACTCCTTCACTCTGGTTTTCCGTTGATGTGCTCGCATGCGGTTTTTTATATTCAATTATGTTTTATAAAAACTGTGTACTATTACGAAAATCAACAGCCATTATACACAGGACGTGGCGCACCAAAATAAGATTCGCCACAAAACTCAAGTTCGCCTCAAGTACGTAAGAATCATTCTCACATACCTGAACCCGCATACCCTCACCGACTGACATAAAGGCGCAGATCGTTAATTCTTATTGACGTTAAAATTTAAAACAGTTAAAGGTTGCGGCGCACCGAACACATTATCTTTTTAAAGTATTCATACGTTAATAAGCAACAACGCCACCAACTTCGAAGCTTGAATGAACGTTCAGAATGCGGATTGTGCCCCAACACGGCGACGAGGTGGTGTATTTAATAAATAATTACCATTTGTCAGATAGTCCTAAAAGCGGATGGCCGCCGGACTATATTTGGGCAGCAGGTGACCGCCAATTACCAGAGGCTTGCAAAAGCCCGCCGGCAAATTGTTGAATTGTAAACCTTCGGCGGCTTCGCTCGACGCTCGACTATTGCGATGGACTCTTGTAAGATGTACGCTATTTATTTATATAATGCATGAAATAACGTTACAAACTGATGACGGAATTTAGAAATATACAAGTTTTTTATGATGATAATACTAGAACACATTGTGTTCTAGTATTTTGCAAACCAAATTGTAAATAATTTATCATCTCTAGGATTTCATCAATAATAAAATCCTACAGAATTCAGTTAAATCATCTTACGGGTTAGTAAATTAGGCCAATATGAAATAAGTATATAAAAAATACAATAAAATGGTATATATTGCGGTCTCTTTAAACATAGGTATACGTTATTCTTAAGTTTCAAAATACTATCCAACATCCTAAATGTGTCTTGCAAATTGAATGGAGTTAGATCCTATCGAAATTATAATATTGAATTTCAAATTATACGTACTTTCCAAACCTGGTAGATTAATATACAATATTAATGAACTTTAACGAAACTATGATGGTTATTGGTACTAGCCAGTTAAACTCTTCTTGTCCCTTTTTCATAATTAAAAACAGATTTTTGTGTTACAATTACTTTTTCATAATTATACATTTGTTGTTGAGATAAATTGCATAACTGACGTCATTTTTTTATGATTCTATAATATACAAATTCAAAACAGTTTGAGTATGTATGAAGAGAAAATTCAAAAAAAGAACACATTGATTCCTTAAGAATTTTGTATTTTGCGGTTTTAGGACGCTCGCGTCACTCTTCTGCACACACTAAATTCTAACTCTCCACTTCCGCCGACAAAGCGATGTCTAATTACGGTGTCCAGTCATTTCTCCCTTCATCCCAAAACAAAGGTATGTACTATAAACACCTCAATTGACGGGAGGTACAGCTGAAACTGATGAATAATCAGACCGGAAAACTGGGTCCTAAGCACTAGAGTGCGTAAAGCATTTAAAATTTAAAAAAAGATACAAAAGTAATCGCTAAATTATGATTGCTTAGTAATATGATTTCGTAAAACGAAGTATTAAAGTATAATTACTCCAATTTTGAGTAAACCACACCTTCGGATGCACTATTAAATAAGTCATTTTCTTTCCAAACCGGCGGCGCTAGCATTTTGCACGACGTTACCGGGAATATTTTTTATGTCTTAATTATCTTTGAAGAACCATAAAATGAAACTGGCCCGACCGCTCCCAACCAGTGATTAACAAACAATAATACAGTAATAAATTACAATTAATATTTCTGAATAAACAATTTCATTTGGCGTCGCCATTTTATGGTCGCGTTCGGTTGTTTAATGGTTGTATTTTGAAATAATTAGCGAGAGAACGCTTCGCTTATCTGCACTAGTGATGCGCTTAGTCGGCAATCGAGTTTTCATCACTGATTGTGGGATGTTTAAACGAATATGTTTTATTCGGTTCTGCACATATAATACGTGTGACAATTTTGTTATATTTTTGGTTTAGGCGTTTATTTTTTTTAGGTTTAAAAGAGTTTCTGTAGTTTAAAAAGTTTTCGCCACTTACTCGTACATGTGAATAGATTTTTTTTTATTTTGTATTTTTTGTAAGTTTTATTATTTACATTTACATCATCATCATCAGCTCATAAACGTCCCCATCGAGGGGCACGAGCCTACCCGTATTGGGTGATTAGGCCTTAGTCGTCCACGCGGGCCGAGTGCGGATTGGACGACTTCACACACAACCTTTGAATCTCTTCGCAGGCGTGCATGAAGGTTTCCTCACGATGTTTTCCTTCACCGTAAGAGCGTCGGATAACGTACATATATCTTCGAAAATACATTGGTACGTGTCGGGATTTGAACCCCAGCCCTCCCGGTAGGAAGGCGAGAGTCCACACCACTGAGCCACCGACGCTCTTTACATTTACATAATTAATTTAATTTATAATTAACATAATTAATTTTAGGTATAGTTGTGGTAGATCTAAACCCACGAGTAAACTCTTTAAATTAACTCTGCAATTAGTAAATAAATGAGACCGCACCTAATATATTATTGTGTTTGCCATAAAAAAAATATATCCCTTCTTAAAAAAGCGTTCAAACATCGCAGCCATTATATATTTCGCTGGAAACTATCAACAATGTCTACATTTATAAACTTGATCATAAAACAGTCATCTCCAATTAAAAACACCGTAGGTACCTTTAATTGGTGACATATAAAAAGGAACAATGACTGACACTGTCAACTTCTTTAACACTTATTAATCTTATTATAGAAGCGTTTTATTATAAAACGCCAGCTTATAAAGTGTACGTGCAAAATATCTATGACATTTATCATTCAATATTATCAACATAATATATCATTAGAGTATGTCGTTTAAATACTATTTAGTAAAACGTTCAATGAATATTACTTTTCTCCTAAATAGATCGTAACAGTCCACTGCTGGACTAAGTGCCTACTCTACGATATTGTAGCGAATTGCCTGCACCATGCTCTACGAGTTTCGAAATAGCATTAACACAAAAAAAGTTTAGGCTTAATAAACGTGGCATCTTGTTTTTTTCCCCCTATTTTAGAGACTCGAGGGAAAATCAGGCTTATGACAATAGTATTGTAATCTGCCGTCTCTCGACTACATCTTATGATATTGAATTATTGCGTTAAGTCGCTATGACTGAATTAATTTTAATTAATATGTAGGTAATTTATATAAGCGTCGGTGGCTCAATGGTGTGCACTGTCGCCCTCCTACCGGGAGGGCTGAGGTTCAAATCCTGCCTCGTACCAATGTGTTTTCGAATTTTCGAAATTATATGTACGTTATCCGACGCTCTTACGGTGAAGGAAAACATCGTGAGGAAACCTTCATGCACACCTGCGAAGAGATTCAAGTCGAGTGTGAAGTCGTCCAATCCGCACTCGGCCCGCGTAACGACTACGGCCTTATCATATATACGGGTAGGCTCGTGCCCCTCGGTGGGGACGTTTAATGAACTGATGATGATGAATATGTAGGTGGTAAAATAAGATAATTATATTGGAAGCTTCATGTTTTCTTGACTTTTGATTTTTGTTGCTATCTAGATAATTGATTGATACTGGCTAGTGTCTATTATTGATTATTTTAAATACACAATAAAGCATTCACAAAGCATAATAAGCATTATATAATAAACCCCATTGATACATACGTACGTTTCTATATACATACAAAATTAGCACAAACTCAATTAATACATTAACATCACCGCAAGTCCTGGCACAGTGCACTTATCCCATTTTGCAATCAGGAGTGACCATAGACAATCAAAAAAGGAAAGGCTTACCCAGGCGCCTGCCTATATACTGGGGTAACAACAATTGTCAGTCAAAAAACCGAACTCATTGTTAATGCCTTTATCACTTGAGACAATTGAAAATACCTTGTTTGACATATGTTTTACTCAAGTTCTTAACTCTCTCTTTCTTCCTGCTTATCGCAGTCTATTGCTGCATATAGGTCTCTCATTTCGCGCCAAATATCCCGTTCTAATGACTAGCATACGAGTATCTGGCACAAAATCAAATTCCTCTTGCTCTTACCTTCCGTGTTATGACAAAGTTACTTATAAATTATTACTTATAAGATAATAATCATATTATTTTTTTTTATTCTATTCAACCTATCGTAGTTCATTGCTGGACATAGGTCTCCCCCATTTTGCGCCAGATATCCCGGTCCTCCACTTTTCTCATCCAGCCTCCACCAGCGACCTTGAATATTTACTTAGCTTTAAATTTAAATTGAAGGATAACACCCCTTATCTTCTGTAATTTGTACAACCACGTGACGGGACAGGCACAGAAGTATTACCTTTTTTCCCAGCTCATTACCAGGACACCAATGCATTCCAGGACGGTCCCAGAAAGCTCATGCCGTGTGGCATCCACACGTGAATCGTCCAGTGATAAAATACAACAATTTCAATGGCCCCCACCTGCAGACGTATCAATGCGCGCTACTGCACGCTAATGAAGATATAATATCCATCTCCAAACGTATTTATTTTCCCTCGCCGCCATTTTGTGATGACAGACCATAGAGCATTTTGTGTAATGGCGGCCAATTAAGCGCGCTCGGATTACTTAATAGGATTTAGTTGTCAATGTCCCAAGTTAATTGGGACGTCGCAATCTTCGTTATTAATGTAAATTACATTGGTTTATATGTTTTTTGGTTGCTGCACGTCGGTGGTTTGATTGTTAACGCGTTTTTTCTTCGGGTTAAATGTTATAATGAGGTTAGGTGTCGTTTATGGCAGGCGTTATTTTGATTCACATAATTTTCTATTCTCTATGGCTTTTACATAGATTGATATTGACAATCATCATCATCTCATCAATTACAGCCTAATTATGTCCACTGCTGAACGAAGGCCTCCCCTAATGATTTCCACGCGGACGATCCCTTGCAGTTGACATCCATCTGCCAC